>SRMA01026979.1:0-21849 GCA_007224835.1 Danionella cerebrum
CAACTTTACTTGATTTCTAGAAGGTACGTCATTGGATTGAAGAGTTTTAGGATAAAACTCTTAAAACTTACTCAACAATTGTCAGGGCTGGGTGCCTTTATTTGGTTCCTAAAAGGTACCTCAAAAATCAGTAGTGTGTCCGGATGGCTGAGTGGTCCAAGGCGCTGCATTCAGATCATAGTGTCTTATGGACAAAGTACTGGTTGGAATACCATTTCGGACAATGGCGTATTGTAGAAATTGGATGAAACCACTATTTGAAATAAATGGATACACTGGACCAAGAGGCAACAAAAACCAATTTAAAGCCTTAATCGCTTTTCGGCAGGGCATTGTGCCTCCAATTGGTTCCTACCAGCTACTTTATAGAGCAGAAGAGTTGAAAGAGCTAGGTACACCTTAGTCCATGTCTTCCAGGGCTTTGCACCTTTACTTGATACCTAAAAGGCGCGTCTTTGGATTGAAGAGTTTTAGGACGGGTGAGCTGTCCAAGGCACTGCGTTCAGGTCACAGTCTCTTCTGGATGGCTGGGTTAAAATTTCACGTTTATCAATAGTACTACAAAGGAAATTTCCACAAGCAGAAGACAAAAATAAACATTATTATGAAAGCCTTTTAAATGAAGTTATTTTAATCTCTGTGTGCAGAAGGTCATCCCCAAAAAGGTACAGAAGCAGTTTGAGTTTTCGTGAAAGCACAGAAAAAAAGCATCAAATTGCCTCATGTGAGGTTTGAACTCACGACCTTCAGATTATGAGACTGACGCGCTGCCAACTGCGCCAACGAGGCACAGACATTGCACTAAGAACATAATCAATATTTGGTAGTGTCTGGTGCATTATTTTGGATCCTAAAAGGTACATCAATGTTCAGGTCTGTGTCAGGATGGCCGAGCGGTCTAAGGCGCTGCGTTCAGGTCGCAGTCTCCAATGGAGGCGTGGGTTCAAATCCCACTTCTGACAATGACACAGACTGGATAATGGATGAAAGCTTTATTTTTAAAACTGGACAAAGAGGCACAGAAATCTATTAGAGGCCTTAATCACTTTTCTTCAGGGCATTGTACCTCTGATTTTTTCCTACAAGCTACTTCATTGAAAAGAAGAGTTTTCAGAGTAAGGTACACCTTCATCCATGTCTTTTAGGGCTTCGCACCTTTACTTGATTCATAGAAGGTACGTTTCTGGATTGAAGAGTTTCAGGATGGGTGAGCCAATCTATGTCTTTCAGGGCTTTGCAACTTTACTTGATTTCTAGAAGGTACGTCATTGGATTGAAGAGTTTTAGGATAAAACTCTTAAAACTTACTCAACAATTGTCAGGGCTAGGTGCCTTTATTTGGTTCCTAAAAGGTACCTCAAAAATCAGTAGTGTGTCCGGATGGCTGAGTGGTCCAAGGCGCTGCATTCAGATCATAGTGTCTTATGGACAAAGTACTGGTTGGAATACCATTTCTGACAATGGCGTATTGTAGAAATTGGATGAAACCACTATTTGAAATAAATGGATACACTGGACCAAGAGGCAACAAAAACCAATTTAAAGCCTTAATCGCTTTTCGGCAGGGCATTGTGCCTCCAATTGGTTCCTACCAGCTACTTTATAGAGCAGAAGAGTTGAAAGAGCTAGGTACACCTTAGTCCATGTCTTCCAGGGCTTTGCACCTTTACTTGATACCTAAAAGGCGCGTCTTTGGATTGAAGAGTTTTAGGACGGGTGAGCTGTCCAAGGCACTGCGTTCAGGTCACAGTCTCTTCTGGATGGCTGGGTTAAAATTTCACGTTTATCAATAGTACTTCAAAGGAAATTTCCACAAGCAGAAGACAAAAATAAACATTATTATGAAAGCCTTTTAAATGAAGTTATTTTAATCTCTGTGTGCAGAAGGTCATCCCCAAAAAGGTACAGAAGCAGTTTGAGTTTTACGTGAAAGCACAGAAAAAAAGCATCAAATTGCCTGTGTGAGGTTTGAACTCACGACCTTCAGATTATGAGACTGACGCGCTGCCAACTGCGCCAACGAGGCACAGACATTGCACTCAGAACCTAATCAATATTTGGTAGTGTCTGGTGCATTATTTTGGATCCTAAAAGGTACATCAATGTTCAGGTCTGTGTCAGGATGGCCGAGCGGTCTAAGGCGCTGTGTTCAGGTCGCAGTCTCCAATGGAGGCGTGGGTTCAAATCCCACTTCTGACAATGACACAGACTGGATAATGGATGAAAGCTTTATTTTTAAAACTGGACAAAGAGGCACAGAAATCTATTAGAGGCCTTAATCACTTTTCTTCAGGGCATTGTACCTCTGATTTTTTCCTACAAGCTACTTCATTGAAAAGAAGAGTTTTCAGAGTAAGGTACACCTTCATCCATGTCTTTTAGGGCTTCGCACCTTTACTTGATTCATAGAAGGTACGTTTCTGGATTGAAGAGTTTCAGGATGGGTGAGCCAATCTATGTCTTTCAGGGCTTTGCAACTTTACTTGATTTCTAGAAGGTACGTCATTGGATTGAAGAGTTTTAGGATAAAACTCTTAAAACTTACTCAACAATTGTCAGGGCTAGGTGCCTTTATTTGGTTCCTAAAAGGTACCTCAAAAATCAGTAGTGTGTCCGGATGGCTGAGTGGTCCAAGGCGCTGCATTCAGATCATAGTGTCTTATGGACAAAGTACTGGTTGGAATACCATTTCTGACAATGGCGTATTGTAGAAATTGGATGAAACCACTATTTGAAATAAATGGATACACTGGACCAAGAGGCAACAAAAACCAATTTAAAGCCTTAATCGCTTTTCGGCAGGGCATTGTGCCTCCAATTGGTTCCTACCAGCTACTTTATAGAGCAGAAGAGTTGAAAGAGCTAGGTACACCTTAGTCCATGTCTTCCAGGGCTTTGCACCTTTACTTGATACCTAAAAGGCGCGTCTTTGGATTGAAGAGTTTTAGGACGGGTGAGCTGTCCAAGGCACTGCGTTCAGGTCACAGTCTCTTCTGGATGGCTGGGTTAAAATTTCACGCTTATCAATAGTACTTCAAAGGAAATTTCCACAAGCAGAAGACAAAAATAAACATTATTATGAAAGCCTTTTAAATGAAGTTATTTTAATCTCTGTGTGCAGAAGGTCATCCCCAAAAAGGTACAGAAGCAGTTTGAGTTTTACGTGAAAGCACAGAAAAAAAGCATCAAATTGCCTCGTGTGAGGTTTGAACTCACGACCTTCAGATTATGAGACTGACGCGCTGCCAACTGCGCCAACGAGGCACAGACATTGCACTCAGAACCTAATCAATATTTGGTAGTGTCTGGTGCATTATTTTGGATCCTAAAAGGTACATCAATGTTCAGGTCTGTGTCAGGATGGCCGAGCGGTCTAAGGCGCTGCGTTCAGGTCGCAGTCTCCAATGGAGGCGTGGGTTCAAATCCCACTTCTGACAATGACACAGACTGGATAATGGATGAAAGCTTTATTTTTAAAACTGGACAAAGAGGCACAGAAATCTATTAGAGGCCTTAATCACTTTTCTTCAGGGCATTGTACCTCTGATTTTTTCCTACAAGCTACTTCATTGAAAAGAAGAGTTTTCAGAGTAAGGTACACCTTCATCCATGTCTTTTAGGGCTTCGCACCTTTACTTGATTCATAGAAGGTACGTTTCTGGATTGAAGAGTTTCAGGATGGGTGAGCCAATCTATGTCTTTCAGGGCTTTGCAACTTTACTTGATTTCTAGAAGGTACGTCATTGGATTGAAGAGTTTTAGGATAAAACTCTTAAAACTTACTCAACAATTGTCAGGGCTAGGTGCCTTTATTTGGTTCCTAAAAGGTACCTCAAAAATCAGTAGTGTGTCCGGATGGCTGAGTGGTCCAAGGCGCTGCATTCAGATCATAGTGTCTTATGGACAAAGTACTGGTTGGAATACCATTTCTGACAATGGCGTATTGTAGAAATTGGATGAAACCACTATTTGAAATAAATGGATACACTGGACCAAGAGGCAACAAAAACCAATTTAAAGCCTTAATCGCTTTTCGGCAGGGCATTGTGCCTCCAATTGGTTCCTACCAGCTACTTTATAGAGCAGAAGAGTTGAAAGAGCTAGGTACACCTTAGTCCATGTCTTCCAGGGCTTTGCACCTTTACTTGATACCTAAAAGGCGCGTCTTTGGATTGAAGAGTTTTAGGACGGGTGAGCTGTCCAAGGCACTGCGTTCAGGTCACAGTCTCTTCTGGATGGCTGGGTTAAAATTTCACGTTTATCAATAGTACTTCAAAGGAAATTTCCACAAGCAGAAGACAAAAATAAACATTATTATGAAAGCCTTTTAAATGAAGTTATTTTAATCTCTGTGTGCATTAGAGTTTTACGTGAAAGCACAGAAAAAAAAGCATCAAAATGCCTCGTGTGAGGTTAGAACTCACGACCTTCAGATTATGAGAGTGACGCGCTGCCAACTGCGCCAACGAGGCACAGACATTGCACTCAGAACCTAATCAATATTTGGTAGTGTCTGGTGCATTATTTTGGATCCTAAAAGGTACATCAATGTTCAGGTCTGTGTCAGGATGGCCGAGCGGTCTAAGGCGCTGCGTTCAGGTCGCAGTCTCCAATGGAGGCGTGGGTTCAAATCCCACTTCTGACAATGACTCAGACTGGATAATGGATGAAAGCTTTATTTTTAAAACTGGACAAAGAGGCACAGAAATCTATTAGAGGCCTTAATCACTTTTCTTCAGGGCATTGTACCTCTGATTTTTTCCTACAAGCTACTTCATTGAAAAGAAGAGTTTTCAGAGTAAGGTACACCTTCATCCATGTCTTTTAGGGCTTCGCACCTTTACTTGATTCATAGAAGGTACGTTTCTGGATTGAAGAGTTTCAGGATGGGTGAGCCAATCTATGTCTTTCAGGGCTTTGCAACTTTACCTGATTTCTAGAAGGTACGTCATTGGATTGAAGAGTTTTAGGATAAAACTCTTAAAACTTACTCAATAATTGTCAGGGCTAGGTGCCTTTATTTGGTTCCTAAAAGGTACCTCAAAAATCAGTAGTGTGTCCGGATGGCTGAGTGGTCCAAGGCGCTGCATTCAGATCATAGTGTCTTATGGACAAAGTACTGGTTGGAATACCATTTCTGACAATGGCGTATTGTAGAAATTGGATGAAACCACTATTTGAAATAAATGGATACACTGGACCAAGAGGCAACAAAAACCAATTTAAAGCCTTAATCGCTTTTCGGCAGGGCATTGTGCCTCCAATTGGTTCCTACCAGCTACTTTATAGAGCAGAAGAGTTGAAAGAGCTAGGTACACCTTAGTCCATGTCTTCCAGGGCTTTGCACCTTTACTTGATACCTAAAAGGCGCGTCTTTGGATTGAAGAGTTTTAGGACGGGTGAGCTGTCCAAGGCACTGCGTTCAGGTCACAGTCTCTTCTGGATGGCTGGGTTAAAATTTCACGTTTATCAATAGTACTTCAAAGGAAATTTCCACAAGCAGAAGACAAAAATAAACATTATTATGAAAGCCTTTTAAATGAAGTTATTTTAATCTCTGTGTGCAGAAGGTCATCCCCAAAAAGGTACAGAAGCAGTTTGAGTTTTACGTGAAAGCACAGAAAAAAAGCATCAAATTGCCTCGTGTGAGGTTTGAACTCACGACCTTCAGATTATGAGACTGATGCACTGCCAACTGCGCCAACGAGGCACAGACATTGCACTCAGAACCTAATCAATATTTGGTAGTGTCTGGTGCATTATTTTGGATCCTAAAAGGTAAATCAATGTCCAGGTCTGTGTCAGGCTGGACGAGCGGTCTAAGGCGCTGCGTTCAGGTCGCAGTCTCCAATGGAGGCGTGGGTTCAAATCCCACTTCTGACAATGACTCAGACTGGATAATGGATGAAAGCTTTATTTTTAAAACTGGACAAAGAGGCACAGAAATCTATTAGAGGCCTTAATCACTTTTCTTCAGGGCATTGTACCTCTGATTTTTTCCTACAAGCTACTTCATTGAAAAGAAGAGTTTTCAGAGTAAGGTACACCTTCATCCATGTCTTTTAGGGCTTCGCACCTTTACTTGATTCATAGAAGGTACGTTTCTGGATTGAAGAGTTTCAGGATGGGTGAGCCAATCTATGTCTTTCAGGGCTTTGCAACTTTACTTGATTTCTAGAAGGTACGTCATTGGATTGAAGAGTTTCAGGATGGGTGAGCCAATCTATGTCTTTCAGGGCTTTGCAACTTTACTTGATTTCTAGAAGGTACGTCATTGGATTGAAGAGTGTTAGGATAAAACTCTTAAAACTTACTCAATAATTGTCAGGGCTAGGTGCCTTTATTTGGTTCCTAAAAGGTACCTCAAAAATCAGTAGTGTGTCCGGATGGCTGAGTGGTCCAAGGCGCTGCATTCAGATCATAGTGTCTTATGGACAAAGTACTGGTTGGAATACCATTTCTGACAATGGCGTATTGTAGAAATTGGATGAAACCACTATTTGAAATAAATGGATACACTGGACCAAGAGGCAACAAAAACCAATTTAAAGCCTTAATCGCTTTTCGGCAGGGCATTGTGCCTCCAATTGGTTCCTACCATCTACTTTATAGAGCAGAAGAGTTGAAAGAGCTAGGTACACCTTAGTCCATGTCTTCCAGGGCTTTACACCTTTACTTGATACCTAAAAGGCGCGTCTTTGGATTGAAGAGTTTTAGGACGGGTGAGCTGTCCAAGGCACTGCGTTCAGGTCACAGTCTCTTCTGGATGGCTGGGTTAAAATTTCACGTTTATCAATAGTACTTCAAAGGAAATTTCCACAAGCAGAAGACAAAAATAAACATTATTATGAAAGCCTTTTAAATGAAGTTATTTTAATCTCTGTGTGCAGAAAGTCATCCCCAAAAAGGTACAGAAGCAGTTTGAGTTTTACACGAAAGCACAGAAAAAAAGCATCAAATTGCCTTGTGTGAGGTTTGAACTCACGACCTTCAGATTATGAGACTGACGCGCTGCCAACTGCGCCAACGAGGCACAGACATTGCACTCGGAACCTAATCAATATTTGGTAGTGTCTGGCGCATTATTTTGGATCCTAAAAGGTACATCAATGTTCAGGTCTGTGTCAGGATGGCCGAGCGGTCTAAGGCGCTGCGTTCAGGTCGCAGTCTCCAATGGAGGCGTGAATTCAAATCCCACTTCTGACAATGACACAGACTGGATAATGGATGAAAGCTTTATTTTTAAAACTGGACAAAGAGGCACAGAAATCTATTAGAGGCCTTAATCACTTTTCTTCAGGGCATTGTACCTCTGATTTTTTCCTACAAGCTACTTCATTGAAAAGAAGAGTTTTCAGAGTAAGGTACACCTTCATCCATGTCTTTTAGGGCTTCGCACCTTTACTTGATTCATAGAAGGTACGTTTCTGGATTGAAGAGTTTCAGGATGGGTGAGCCAATCTATGTCTTTCAGGGCTTTGCAACTTTACTTGATTTCTAGAAGGTACGTCATTGGATTTAAGAGTTTTAGGATAAAACTCTTAAAACTTACTTAACAATTGTCAGGGCTAGGTGCCTTTATTTGGTTCCTAAAAGGTACCTCAAAAATCAGTAGTGTGTCCCGATGGCTGAGTGGTCCAAGGCGCTGCATTCAGATCATAGTGTCTTATGGACAAAGTACTGGTTGGAATACCATTTCTGACAATGGCGTATTGTAGAAATTGGATGAAACCACTATTTGAAATAAATGGATACACTGGACCAAGAGGCAACAAAAACCAATTTAAAGCCTTAATCGCTTTTCGGCAGGGCATTGTGCCTCCAATTGGTTCCTACCAGCTACTTTATAGAGCAGAAGAGTTGAAAGAGTTAGGTACACCTTAGTCCATGTCTTCCAGGGCTTTGCACCTTTACTTGATACCTAAAAGGCGCGTCTTTGGATTGAAGAGTTTTAGGACGGGTGAGCTGTCCAAGGCACTGCGTTCAGGTCACAGTCTCTTCTGGATGGCTGGGTTAAAATTTCACGTTTATCAATAGTACTTCAAAGGAAATTTCCACAAGCAGAAGACAAAAATAAACATTATTATGAAAGCCTTTTAAATGAAGTTATTTTAATCTCTGTGTGCAGAAGGTCATCCCCAAAAAGGTACAGAAGCAGTTTGAGTTTTACGTGAAAGCACAGAAAAAAAGCATCAAATTGCCTCGTGTGAGGTTTGAACTCACGACCTTCAGATTATGAGACTGACGCGCTGCCAACTGCGCCAACGAGGCACAGACATTGCACTCAGAACCTAATCAATATTTGGTAGTGTCTGGTGCATTATTTTGGATCCTAAAAGGTACATCAATGTTCAGGTCTGTGTCAGGATGGCCGAGCGGTCTAAGGCGCTGCGTTCAGGTCGCAGTCTCCAATGGAGGCGTGGGTTCAAATCCCACTTCTGACAATGACTCAGACTGGATAATGGATGAAAGCTTTATTTTTAAAACTGGACAAAGAGGCACAGAAATCTATTAGAGGCCTTAATCACTTTTCTTCAGGGCATTGTACCTCTGATTTTTTCCTACAAGCTACTTCATTGAAAAGAAGAGTTTTCAGAGTAAGGTACACCTTCATCCATGTCTTTTAGGGCTTCGCACCTTTACTTGATTCATAGAAGGTACGTTTCTGGATTGAAGAGTTTCAGGATGGGTGAGCTGTCCAAGGCACTGCGTTCAGGTCACAGTCTCTTCTGGATGGCCGGGTTAAAATTTCACGTTTATCAATAGTACTTCAAAGGAAATTTCCACAAGCAGAAGACAAAAATAAACATTATTATGAAAGCCTTTTAAATGAAGTTATTTTAATCTCTGTGTGCAGAAGGTCATCCCCAAAAAGGTACAAAGCAGTTTGAGTTTTACGTGAAAGCACAGAAAAAAAAGCATCAAATTGCCTCGTGTGAGGTTTGAACTCACAACCTTCAGATTATGAGACTGACGCGCTGCCAACTGCGCCAACGAGGCACAGACATTGCACTCAGAACCTAATCAATATTTGGTAGTGTCTGGTGCATTATTTTGGATCCTAAAAGGTACATCAATGTTCAGGTCTGTGTCAGGATGGCCGAGCGGTCTAAGGCGCTGCGTTCAGGTCGCAGTCTCCAATGGAGGCGTGGGTTCAAATCCCACTTCTGACAATGACTCAGACTGGATAATGGATGAAAGCTTTATTTTTAAAACTGGACAAAGAGGCACAGAAATCTATTAGAGGCCTTAATCACTTTTCTTCAGGGCATTGTACCTCTGATTTTTTCCTACAAGCTACTTCATTGAAAAGAAGAGTTTTCAGAGTAAGGTACACCTTCATCCATGTCTTTTAGGGCTTCTCACCTTTACTTGATTCATAGAAGGTACGTTTCTGGATTGAAGAGTTTCAGGATGGGTGAGCCAATCTCTGTCTTTCAGGGCTTTGCAACTTTACTTGATTTCTAGAAGGTACGTCATTGGATTGAAGAGTTTTAGGATAAACCTCTTAAAACTTACTCAACAATTGTCAGGGCTAGGTGCCTTTATTTGGTTCCTAAAAGGTACCTCAAAAATCAGTAGTGTGTCCGGATGGCTGAGTGGTCCAAGGCGCTGCATTCAGATCATAGTGTCTTATGGACAAAGTACTGGTTGGAATACCATTTCTGACAATGGCGTATTGTAGAAATTGGATGAAACCACTATTTGAAATAAATGGATACACTGGACCAAGAGGCAACAAAAACCAATTTAAAGCCTTAATCGCTTTTCGGCAGGGCATTGTGCCTCCAATTGGTTCCTACCAGCTACTTTATAGAGCAGAAGAGTTGAAAGAGCTAGGTACACCTTAGTCCATGTCTTCCAGGGCTTTGCACCTTTACTTGATACCTAAAAGGCGCGTCTTTGGATTGAAGAGTTTTAGGACGGGTGAGCTGTCCAAGGCACTGCGTTCAGGTCACAGTCTCTTCTGGATGGCTGGGTTAAAATTTCACGTTTATCAATAGTACTTCAAAGGATCCTAAAAGGTACATCAATGTTCAGGTCTGTGTCAGGATGGCCGAGCGGTCTAAGGCGCTGCGTTCAGGTCGCAGTCTCCAATGGAGGCGTGGGTTCAAATCCCACTTCTGACAATGACTCAGTCTGGATAATGGATGAAAGCTTTATTTTTAAAACTGGACAAAGAGGCACAGAAATCTATTAGAGGCCTTAATCACTTTTCTTCAGGGCATTGTACCTCTGATTTTTTCCTACAAGCTACTTCATTGAAAAGAAGAGTTTTCAGAGTAAGGTACACCTTCATCCATGTCTTTTAGGGCTTCGCACCTTTACTTGATTCATAGAAGGTACGTTTCTGGATTGAAGAGTTTCAGGATGGGTGAGCCAATCTATGTCTTTCAGGGCTTTGCAACTTTACTTGATTTCTAGAAGGTACGTCATTGGATTGAAGAGTTTTAGGATAAAACTCTTAAAACTTACTCAACAATTGTCAGGGCTAGGTGCCTTTATTTGGTTCCTAAAAGGTACCTCAAAAATCAGTAGTGTGTCCGGATGGCTGAGTGGTCCAAGGCGCTGCATTCAGATCATAGTGTCTTATGGACAAAGTACTGGTTGGAATACCATTTCTGACAATGGCGTATTGTAGAAATTGGATGAAACCACTATTTGAAATAAATGGATACACTGGACCAAGAGGCAACAAAAAACAATTTAAAGCCTTAATCGCTTTTCGGCAGGGCTATGTGCCTCCAATTGGTTCCTACCAGCTACTTTATAGAGCAGAAGAGTTGAAAGAGCTAGGTACACCTTAGTCCATGTCTTCCAGGGCTTTGCACCTTTACTTGATACCTAAAAGGCACGTCTTTGGATTGAAGAGTTTTAGGAGGGTGAGCTGTCAAAGGCACTGCGTTCAGGTCACAGTCTCTTCTGGATGGCTGGGTTAAAATTTCACGTTTATCAATAGTACTTCAAAGGAAATTTCCACAAGCAGAAGACAAAAATAAACATTATTATGAAAGCCTTTTAAATGAAGTTATTTTAATCTCTGTGTGCAGAAGGTCATCCCCAAAAAGGTACAGAAGCAGTTTGAGTTTTACGTGAAAGCACAGAAAAAAAAAGCATCAAATTGCCTCGTGTGAGGTTTGAACTCACGACCTTCAGATTATGAGACTGACGCGCTGCCGACTGCGCCAACGAGGCACAGACATTGCACTCAGAACCTAATCAATATTTGGTAGTGTCTGGTGCATTATTTTGGATCCTAAAAGGTACATCAATGTTCAGGTCTGTGTCAGGATGGCGGAGCGGTCTAAGGCGCTGCGTTCAGGTCGCAGTCTCCAATGGAGGTGTGGGTTCAAATCCCACTTCTGACAATGACACAGACTGGATAATGGATGAAAGCTTTATTTTTAAAACTGGACAAAGAGGCACCGAAATCTATTAGAGGCCTTAATCACTTTTCTTCAGGGCATTGTACCTCTGATTTTTTCCTACAAGCTACTTCATTGAAGAGAAGAGTTTTCAGAGTAAGGTACACCTTCATCCATGTCTTTTAGGGCTTCGCACCTTTACTTGATTCATAGAAGGTACGTTTCTGGATTGAAGAGTTTCAGGATGGGTGAGCCAATCTATGTCTTTCAGGGCTTTGCAACTTTACTTGATTTCTAGAAGGTACGTCATTGGATTGAAGAGTTTTAGGATAAAACTCTTAAAACTTACTCAACAATTGTCAGGACTAGGTGCCTTTATTTGGTTCCTAAAAGGTACCTCAAAAATCAGTAGTGTGTCCGGATGGCTGAGTGGTCCAAGGCGCTGCATTCAGATCATAGTGTCTTATGGACAAAGTACTGGTTGGAATACTATTTCTGACAATGGCGTATTGTAGAAATTGGATGAAACCACTATTTGAAATAAATGGATACACTGGACCAAGAGGCAACAAAAACCAATTTAAAGCCTTAATCGCTTTTCGGCGGGGCATTGTGCCTCCAATTGGTTCCTACCAGCTACTTTATAGAGCAGAAGAGTTGAAAGAGCTAGGTACACCTTAGTCCATGTCTTCCAGGGCTTTGCACCTTTACTTGATACCTAAAAGGCGCGTCTTTGGATTGAAGAGTTTTAGGACGGGTGAGCTGTCCAAGGCACTGCGTTCAGGTCACAGTCTCTTCTGGATGGCTGGGTTAAAATTTCACGTTTATCAATAGTACTTCAAAGGAAATTTCCACAAGCAGAAGACAAAAATAAACATTATTATGAAAGCCTTTTAAATGAAGTTATTTTAATTTCTGTGTGCAGAAGGTCATCCCCAAAAAGGTACAGAAGCAGTTTGAGTTTTACGTGAAAGCATCAAATTGCCTTGTGTGAGGTTTGAACTCACGACCTTCAGATTATGAGACTGACGCGCTGCCAACTGCGCCAACGAGGCACAGACATTGCACTCAGAACCTAATCAATATTTGGTAGTGTCTGGTGCATTATTTTGGATCCTAAAAGGTACATCAATGTTCCGGTCTGTGTCAGGATGGCCGAGCGGTCTAAGGCGCTGCGTTCAGGTCGCAGTCTCCAATGGAGGCGTGGGTTCAAATCCCACTTCTGACAAGGACTCAGACTGGATAATGGATGAAAGCTTTATTTTTAAAACTGGACAAAGAGGCACAGAAATCTATTAGAGGCCTTAATCACTTTTCTTCAGGGCATTGTACCTCTGATTTTTCCTACAAGCTACTTCATTGAAAAGAAGAGTTTTCAGAGTAAGGTACACCTTCATCCATGTCTTTTAGGGCTTCGCACCTTTACTTGATTCATAGAAGGTACGTTTCTGGATTGAAGAGTTTCAGGATGGGTGAGCCAATCTATGTCTTTCAGGGCTTTGCAACTTTACTTGATTTCTAGAAGGTACGTCATTGGATTGAAGAGTTTTAGGATAAAACTCTTAAAACTTACTCAACAATTGTCAGGGCTAGGTGCCTTTATTTGGTTCCTAAAAGGTACCTCAAAAATCAGTAGTGTGTCCGGATGGCTGAGTGGTCCAAGGCGCTGCATTCAGATCATAGTGTCTTATGGACAAAGTACTGGTTGGAATACCATTTCTGACAACGGCGTATTGTAGAAATTGGATGAAACCACTATTTGAAATAAATGGATACACTGGACCAAGAGGCAACAAAAACCAATTTAAAGCCTTAATCGCTTTTCGGCAGGGCATTGTGCCTCCAATTGGTTCCTACCAGCTACTTTATAGAGCAGAAGAGTTGAAAGAGCTAGGTACACCATAGTCCATGTCTTCCAGGGCTTTGCACCTTTACTTGATACCTAAAAGGCGCGTCTTTGGATTGAAGAGTTTTAGGACGGGTGAGCTGTCCAAGGCACTGCGTTCAGGTCACAGTCTCTTCTAGATGGCTGGGTTAAAATTTCACGTTTATCAATAGTACTTCAAAGGAAATTTCCACAAGCAGAAGACAAAAATAAACATTATTATGAAAGCCTTTTAAATTAAGTTATTTTAATCTCTGTGTGCAGAAGGTCATCCCCAAAAAGGTACAGAAGCAGTTTGAGTTTTACGTGAAAGCACAGAAAAAAAACATCAAATTGCCTCATGTGCGGTTTGAACTCAAAACCTTCAGATTAAGAGATCGACGCGCTGCCAACTGCGCCAACGAGGCACAGACATTGCACTCAGAACCTAATCAATATTTGGTAGTGTCTGGCGCATTATTTTGGACCCTAAAAGGTACATCAATGTTCAGGTCTGTGTCAGGATGGCCGAGCGGTCTAAGGCGCTGCGTTCAGGTCGCAGTCTCTAATGGAGGCGTGGGTTCAAATCCAACTTCTGACAATGACACAGACTGGATAATGGATGAAAGCTTTATTTTTAAAACTGGACAAAGAGGCACAGAAATCTATTAAAGGCCTTAATCACTTTTCTTCAGGGCATTGTACCTCTGATTTTTTCCTACAAGCTACTTCATTGAAAAGAAGAGTTTTCAGAGTAAGGTACACCTTCATCCATGTCTTTTAGGGCTTCGCACCTTTACTTGATTCATAGAAGGTACGTTTCTGGATTGAAGAGTTTCAGGATGGGTGAGCCAATCTATGTCTTTCAGGGCTTTGCAACTTTACTTGATTTCTAGAAGGTACGTCATTGGATTGAAGAGTTTTAGGATAAAACTCTTAAAACTTACTCAATAATTGTCAGGGCTAGGTGCCTTTATTTGGTTCCTAAAAGGTACCTCAAAAATCAGTAGTGTGTCCGGATGGCTGAGTGGTCCAAGGCGCTACATTCAGATCATAGTGTCTTATGGACAAAGTACTGGTTGGAATACCATTTCTGACAATGGCGTATTGTAGAAATTGGATGAAACCACTATATGAAATAAATGGATACACTGGACCAAGAGGCAACAAAAACCAATTTAAAGCCTTAATCGCTTTTCGGCAGGGCATTGTGCCTCCAATTGGTTCCCTACCAGCTACTTTATAGAGCAGAAGGGTTGAAAGAGCTAGGTACACCTTAGTCCATGTCTTCCAGGGCTTTGCACCTTTACTTGATACCTAAAAGGCGCGTATTTGGATTGAAGAGTTTTAGGACGGGTGAGCTGTCCAAGGCACTGCGTTCATGTCACAGTCTCTTCTGGATGGCTGGGTTAAAATTTCACGTTTATCAATAGTACTTCAAAGGAAATTTCCACAAGCAGAAGACAAAAATAAACATTATTACGAAAGCCTTTTAAATGAAGTTATTTTAATCTCTGTGTGCAGAAGGTCATCCCCAAAAAGGTACAGAAGCAGTTTGAGTTTTACGTGAAAGCACAGAAAAAAAAGCATCAAATTGCCTCGGGTGAGGTTTGAACTCACGACCTTCAGATTATGAGACTGACGCGCTGCCAACTGCGCCAACGAGGCACAGACATTGCACTTAGAACCTAATCAATATTTGGTAGTGTCTGGTGCATTATTTTGGATCCTAAAAGGTACATCAATGTTCAGGTCTGTGTCAGGATGGCCGAGCGGTCTAAGGCGCTGCATTCAGGTCGCAGTCTCCAATGGAGGCATGGGTTCAAATCCCACTTCTGACAATGACTCAAACTGGATAATGGATGAAAGCTTTATTTTTAAAACTGGACAAAGAGGCACAGAAATCTATTAGAGGCCTTAATCACTTTTCTTCAGGGCATTGTACCTCTGATTTTTTCCTACAAGCTACTTCATTGAAAAGAAGAGTTTTCAGATTAAGGTACACCTTCATCCATGTCTTTTAGGGCTTCGCACCTTTACTTGATTCATAGAAGGTACGTTTCTGGATTGAAGAGTTTCAGGATGGGTGAGCCAATCTATGTCTTTCAGGGCTTTGCAACTTTACTTGATTTCTAGAAGGTACGTCATTGGATTGAAGAGTTTTAGGATAAAACTCTTAAAACTTACTCAACAATTGTCAGGGCTAGGTGCCTTTATTTGGTTCCTAAAAGGTACCTCAAAAATCAATAGTGTGTCCGGTTGGCTGAGTGGTCCAAGGCGCTGCATTCAGATCATAGTGTCTTATGGACAAAGTACTGGTTGGAATACCATTTCTGACAATGGCGTATTGTAGAAATTGAATGAAACCACTATTTGAAATAAATGGATACACTGGACCAGGAGGCAACAAAAACCAATTTAAAGCCTTAATCGCTTTTCGGCAGGGCATTGTGCCTCCAATTGGTTCCTACCAGCTACTTTATAGAGTTGAAAGAGCTAGGTACACCTTAGTCTATGTCTTTCAGGGCTTTGCACCTTTACTTGATACCTAAAAGGCGCGTCTTTGGATTGAAGAGTTTTAGGACGGGTGAGCTGTCCAAGGCACTGCGTTCAGGTCACAGTCTCTTCTGGATGGCTGGGATAAAATTTCACGTTTATCAATAGTACTTCAAAGGAAATTTCCACAAGCAGAAGACAAAAATAAACATTATTATGAAAGCCTTTTAAATGAAGTTATTTTAATCTCTGTGTGCATAAGAGTTTTACGTGAAAGCACAGAAAAAAAAGCATCAAATTGCCTCGTGTGAGGTTAGAACTCACGACCTTCAGATTATGAGACTGACGCGCTGCCAACTGCGCCAACGAGGCACAGACATTGCACTCAGAACCTAATCAATATTTGGTAGTGTCTGGTGCATTATTTTGGATCCTAAAAGGTACATCAATGTTCAGGTCTGTGTCAGGATGGCCGAGCGGTCTAAGGCGCTGTGTTCAGGTCGCAGTCTCCAATGGAGGCGTGGGTTCAAATCCCACTTCTGACAATGACTCAGACTGGATAATGGATGAAAGCTTTATTTTTAAAACTGGACAAAGAGGCACAGAAATCTATTAGAGGCCTTAATCACTTTTCTTCAGGGCATTGTACCTCTGATTTTTTCCTACAAGCTACTTCATTAAAAAGAAGAGTTTTCAGAGTAAGGTACACCTTCATCCATGTCTTTTAGGGCTTCGCACCTTTACTTGATTCATAGAAGGTACGTTTCTGGATTGAAGAGTTTCAGGATGGGTGAGCCAATCTATGTCTTTCAGGGCTTTGCAACTTTACTTGATTTCTAGAAGGTACGTCATTGGATTGAAGAGTTTTAGGATAAAACTCTTAAAACTTACTCAACAATTGTCAGGGCTAGGTGCCTTTATTTGGTTCCTAAAAGGTACCTCAAAAATCAGTAGTGTGTCCGGATGGCTGAGTGGTCCAAGGCGCTGCATTCAGATCATAGTGTCTTATGGACAAAGTACTGGTTGGAATACCATTTCTGACAATGGCGTATTGTAGAAATTGGATGAAACCACTATTTGAAATAAATGGATACACTGGACCAAGAGGCAACAAAAACCAATTTAAAGCCTTAATCGCTTTCCGGCGGGGCATTGTGCCTCCAATTGGTTCCTACCAGCTACTTTATAGAGCAGAAGAGTTGAAAGAGCTAGGTACACCTTAGTCCATGTCTTCCAGGGCTTTGCACCTTTACTTGATACCTAAAAGGCGCGTCTTTGGATTGAAGAGTTTTAGGACGGGTGAGCTGTCCAAGGCACTGCGTTCAGGTCACAGTCTCTTCTGGATGGCTGGGTTAAAATTTCACGTTTATCAATAGTACTTCAAAGGAAATTTCCACAAGCAGAAGACAAAAATAAACATTATTATGAAAGCCTTTTAAATGAAGTTATTTTAATCTCTGTGTGCAGAAGGTCATCCCCAAAAAGGTACAGAAGCAGTTTGAGTTTTACGTGAAAGCACAGAAAAAAGCATCAAATTGCCTCGTGTGAGGTTTGAACTCACGACCTTCAGATTATGAGACTGACGCGCTGCCAACTGCGCCAACGAGGCACAGACATTGCACTCAGAACCTAATCAATATTTGGTAGTGTCTGGTGCATTATTTTGGATCCTAAAAGGTACATCATGTTCAGGTCTGTGTCAGGATGGCCGAGCGGTCTAAGGCGCTGCGTTCAGGTCGCAGTCTCCAATGGGGGCGTGGGTTCAAATCCCACTTCTGACAATGACTCAGACTGGATAATGGATGAAAGCTTTATTTTTAAAACTGGACAAAGAGGCACAGAAATCTATTAGAGGCCTTAATCACTTTTCTTCAGGGCATTGTACCTCTGATTTTTTCCTACAAGCTACTTCATTGAAAAGAAGAGTTTTCAGAGTAAGGTACACCTTCATCCATGTCTTTTAGGCTTCGCACCTTTACTTGATTCATAGAAGGTACGTTTCTGGATTGAAGAGTTTCAGGATGGGTGAGCCAATCTATGTCTTTCAGGGCTTTGCAACTTTACTTGATTTCTAGAAGGTACGTCATTGGATTGAAGAGTTTTAGGATAAAACTCTTAAAACTTACTCAACAATTGTCAGGGCTAGGTGCCTTTATTTGGTTCCTAAAAGGTACCTCAAAAATCAGTAGTGTGTCCGGATGGCTGAGTGGTCCAAGGCGCTGCATTCAGATCATAGTGTCTTATGGACAAAGTACTGGTTGGAATACCATTTCTGACAATGGCGTATTGTAGAAATTGGATGAAACCACTATTTGAAATAAATGGATACACTGGACCAAGAGGCAACAAAAACCAATTTAAAGCCTTAATCGCTTTTCGGCAGGGCATTGTGCCTCCAATTGGTTCCTACCAGCTACTTTATAGAGCAGAAGAGTTGAAAGAGCTAGGTACACCTTAGTCCATGTCTTCCAGGGCTTTGCACCTTTACTTGATACCTAAAAGGCGCGTCTTTGGATTGAAGAGTTTTAGGACGGGTGAGCTGTCCAAGGCACTGCGTTCAGGTCACAGTCTCTTCTGGATGGCTGGGTTAAAATTTCACGTTTATCAATAGTACTTCAAAGGAAATTTCCACAAGCAGAAGACAAAAATAAACATTATTATGAAAGCCTTTTAAATGAAGTTATTTTAATCTCTGTGTGCAGAAGGTCATCCCCAAAAAGGTACAGAAGCAGTTTGAGTTTTACGTGAAAGCACAGAAAAAAAAGCATCAAATTGCCTCGTGTGAGGTTTGAACTCACGACCTTCAGATTATGAGACTGACGCGCTGCCAACTGCGCCAACGAGGCACAGACATTGCACTCAGAACCTAATCAATATTTGGTAGTGTCTGGTGCATTATTTTGGATCCTAAAAGGTACATCAATGTTCAGGTCTGTGTCAGGATGGCCGAGCGGTCTAAGGCGCTGCGTTCAGGTCGCAGTCTCCAATGGAGGCGTGGGTTCAAATCCCACTTCTGACAATGACTCAGACTGGATAATGGATGAAAGCTTTATTTTTAAAACTGGACAAAGAGGCACAGAAATCTATTAGAGGCCTTAATCACTTTTCTTCAGGGCATTGTACCTCTGATTTTTTCCTACAAGCTACTTCATTGAAAAGAAGAGTTTTCAGAGTAAGGTACACCTTCATCCATGTCTTTTAGGGCTTCGCACCTTTACTTGATTCATAGAAGGTACGTTTCTGGATTGAAGAGTTTCAGGATGGGTGAGCCAATCTATGTCTTTCAGGGCTTTGCAACTTTACTTGATTTCTAGAAGGTACGTCATTGGATTGAAGAGTTTTAGGATAAAACTCTTAAAACTTACTCAACAATTGTCAGGGCTAGGTGCCTTTATTTGGTTCCTAAAAGGTACCTCAAAAATCAGTAGTGTGTCCGGATGGCTGAGTGGTCCAAGGCGCTGCATTCAGATCATAGTGTCTTATGGACAAAGTACTGGTTGGAATACCATTTCTGACAATGGCGTATTGTAGAAATTGGATGAAACCACTATTTGAAATAAATGGATACACTGGACCAAGAGGCAACAAAAACCAATTTAAAGCCTTAATCGCTTTTCGGCAGGGCATTGTGCCTCCAATTGGTTCCTACCAGCTACTTTATAGAGCAGAAGAGTTGAAAGAGCTAGGTACACCTTAGTCCATGTCTTCCAGGGCTTTGCACCTTTACTTGATACCTAAAAGGCGCGTCTTTGGATTGAAGAGTTTTAGGACGGGTGAGCTGTCCAAGGCACTGCGTTCAGGTCACAGTCTCTTCTGGATGGCTGGGTTAAAATTTCACGTTTATCAATAGTACTTCAAAGGAAATTTCCACAAGCAGAAGACAAAAATAAACATTATTATGAAAGCCTTTTAAATGAAGTTATTTTAATCTCTGTGTGCAGAAGGTCATCCCCAAAAAGGTACAGAAGCAGTTTGAGTTTTACGTGAAAGCACAGAAAAAAAGCATCAAATTGCCTCGTGTGAGGTTTGAACTCACGACCTTCAGATTATGAGACTGACGCGCTGCCAACTGCGCCAACGAGGCACAGACATTGCACTCAGAACCTAATCAATATTTGGTAGTGTCTGGTGCATTATTTTGGATCCTAAAAGGTACATCAATGTTCAGGTCTGTGTCAGGATGGCCGAGCGGTCTAAGGCGCTGCGTTCAGGTCGCAGTCTCCAATGGAGGCGTGGGTTCAAATCCCACTTCTGACAATGACACAGACTGGATAATGGATGAAAGCTTTATTTTTAAAACTGGACAAAGAGGCACAGAAATCTATTAGAGGCCTTAATCACTTTTCTTCAGGGCATTGTACCTCTGATTTTTTCCTACAAGCTACTTCATTGAAAAGAAGAGTTTTCAGAGTAAGGTACACCTTCATCCATGTCTTTTAGGGCTTCGCACCTTTACTTGATTCATAGAAGGTACGTTTCTGGATTGAAGAGTTTCAGGATGGGTGAGCCAATCTATGTCTTTCAGGGCTTTGCAACTTTACTTGATTTCTAGAAGGTACGTCATTGGATTGAAGAGTTTTAGGATAAAACTCTTAACCTCTTAAGCCCGAGAGTCCCCGGTACCGGGGACTTGCCCCCTTGTGCGTTACATTTTCACTCATAGCTCACGAACCCTGAGAATAACCCACACATATTAAATACTGTTGTGTTCAGCGGAAACTCCTCTAAAAACGTATCTAATTCAATTTCATATCCGTTAACCACAGCTCGAACGCCATGCAAATAAACAACAACATGTCCGGAGTATAATTCATGACCACGTTTTTGTTTATGTGCGATATGTATCCACAATATAAACGGAAACACCCAAACCATTACATTAAATGAAAGCTAACAACCAGCTGTATCCAGTGATATGCAACTCATTAACATTGCATGAAGTATTTCAGAGCAGGGAGCGAAAGTTCCACGAAAAAACGCCAGCGAAACCAAGCAAGCATGTAAATCTTGTCTTACCTTTGCCGTTTTTTTTTTCAACAAAAAGTTATTTCCATAGCGATAAAAGTCCGCTTGTTGTTATGTCCGGTCGATAGCTTCGCGCAAACGCCATTTTTGATTTTTTTCTGTTGCTCCGTGGCGTCATGACGTCACCAAATATGGAATGACTCTCCGTGCGTAAGAGGTGGTCTCTCCACGCTGCGCGTCGTGTGATTCGTCGGCGATCCCGTCAGTCTCAAAATGGTTGAGCTGATTGGTTCCCATAGAATCAGAGCTTTCCGTCGATATATAGATCTTCTGGATTGGACAGATGGTCGGGGGGGTAGGGACACGCCGAAGCTCGACGTCAAAGCGTTTGTGAGTGAAACGTTCCCAAAAGCGCAGCAAGATGGCGTAAATGAGCTTCTAACCCCCTTTTACAGCGTTTCTTTAGGAGTTTTTTTTGCTGAAATCATGTCCCATAAGCAACAAAAAAAGACTATTAACGTAGCTGAAGCTTTGGACAAGATTTTTTCCATATTTCAATTATTGTGCCAAATTGTGCCAAACTGTGCCAACATGGATTACGCCTGAACTTTGTTCAATCAAAACCTTTACAGAATATTAGTTTCTTGTAGTATGAACACCAAACTTGCTACAGATGTTCTTGACATGTAGTGGTTACACTTGATTGTGTTTATTTGCTTCGTTATAAGTAAAATAAGGAGATATTGGAGGAAACATGTGTTTTTTTTTAGGCGGAGTTCATTTTTTGGCCATTCCAACATCAATTACTCTTACCCTGTGTTCTTTACTGTCAAATTAACTCATCCACACCACTCCCCAAGAACCTATCTTTATTTTGATACCAAGATTTGCAGTTTAGGCCTTGTAAAAGCTGAGAAATGCCTTAAAAAGTAAAATTATAGGATTTTCGGAAAATAGGCCTCAGGGCTTAAGAGGTTAAAACTTACTCAATAATTGTCAGGGCTAGGTGCCTTTATTTGGTTCCTAAAAGGTACCTCAAAAATCAGTAGTGTGTCCGGATGGCTGAGTGGTCCAAGGCGCTGCATTCAGATCATAGTGTCTTATGGACAAAGTACTGGTTGGAATACCATTTCTGACAATGGCGTATTGTAGAAATTG
>SRMA01026979.1:22017-66621 GCA_007224835.1 Danionella cerebrum
ACTACAGCTCCGGTTTCAGAGTGATCTCATTGGTTAAACCTGGCGGGGCAGAGCCCTGCCTCCTTGGTTCAAATTCTGCCGCGCAATGGAGAAAGGCAGAGAAGTCCGGAAAGAGAGAAGAGAAGTACGGAGAACCGAACCGGAACCATCACAGGCTGCAAAGGCCTTCCACACAACGAGAACTCAGCTCAAAGCGCCGAACGAAAGTCATACGAGTTATGCAGAATCTTAGAGTGTTACAGCAGTACGAGGCAGCCAACTCCCGCGACCCGAACTCTGACGTGCTCCGAGCCTACAACACAGTGAACCCTGCAACAGAACTTTGAAGTGCCAGTTTCGATTCATCGCGAATCCCAACTTGATTTTGCTCGGAACAAACTCTTGTGAACTCTCAGTGACTCTGCTATAAGTTCGACCTGTCTTCTCATCATCACCCATCGCCTGGACCCTAATACTGAATCAGCTATCGCTCTGCACGGACAACTCAACCGAAGGAAGCTTCGCCTGACCCAAAGAACTTCCAGGACACGGTAGAAAGCGCATTAAATATCTCGCTGACTTTGTGCAAAACGATTCACAGCTGAATCCCATTTTCTTGTCCTTACAGACAAACGTTTGCTGAGGCTCATAGTTAATGGTTATCAGTTTATGCTATTTGATATTAGATTTTAGAATACAGTTGCAAATCATTCCTTCTCTCAGTGTGAAAGTGTGTGAATGTGTGTGTGTGTGTGTGTGTGTGTGTTTATCTATATAGCTTTAGTAGTTAGTTTGTGTGTTTTAGATTAGTTAATAAACTTGTTAAACGCATTACTTGGTCTGTGGTTTATGCATGCTCAATCGCTCCCTGAGATAGTCGATCTATTGCTACTAGCTCTAACTTGAGTATTAGTGTCTTTGGGACACGAGTCATATTTGATTAAAGATCAATATTGATTGCCGAATGTGAATTACTGGTGGAGAGTAATTCTAACGAAGCTTGAAGTTGCGGTCTGAACCGATCTCATTTGATTCCGAGTCTTAAGAGTCGACTGCCAATCGACTCTTTGGTTCAATTCCCCAAAGCAGGTCATCGCAACTCAGGTAATCAATTAAAATTCCTGCAGAATTAACTGTTTTATATTACAGTAATGTATAGATTTTGGATATTAACCTCGGGGTTGTCAACCCAATAAATTGTTCAATTACTGTGGGTAGCTGCAGAGTCATGTGCTTTTTGCATGTTGAAAGAATGATAGATTTGATCCGTTGATATTCTAAAAATTTGTTAGTTGGTAATTCGTATTTAAGAACGTCTAGGTTCCTTGAATAGGGAATGGAGACGTTTAGTCGATGTCCCGAGAGGAGCCAGGGACAGGAATAGGAGCCTGCAATGGGTATTCTCACGGGAGGTAGCAGGTACCTGGGCCTCGCCGAAGATGTCCCAAATCTGCTAAACAGCCCGAGGATGGAGTCGCCAATCTCCTGTCGAGGGGTGGAATTGTGGTGGAAAATGAGGCAAAAATATCAAGGAGTCAAATTATGAATTGACAAAATCACAAAGTATTTATTCAGGATGCATGCAACGGTTTTTAGATAGCAGATCGAACCCAAAGATGTTGCGTTGGTTGCATACCCTTTGGGCATGGCCATCAGTCTTAAATACAATACTAAGATGGGCTGATCCCAGACATTGACAAATCAAATTAATAGATGAGAATCACACGTTTACAAAAACACGTAGAGTTAGCAGTTTAAATGTTCAAAGGTAATGTCATGACAAAAGTCAGGTCGCTCTGTACACTAAAACTGGAAGACTAGTCACGCAGGCATTAATTTAAAAACAGAATAGTCAAGCAGGAAAGATACTGAAGCATTAAGGATTTAAAACAGTTAAACTATTTAAACCTAATGAGAAAATAATTATCGCAACCACATTATCCCTCTCTAAGAACTTTCTAAGTTCTTACAATAAACAAAATATTATTTTCCTAAACCAAATCATGACAAAATAAAACGAAAAATTATTTTTACTAAAGAGAATAATTTGATAAAAGTTGGAAAATCATATGGTCAAATACATACATTTTTTCATCTCATATCCAGTTGCATGGCATATTTTTCAAATACATGGCAGTTGAATGATATGAATCCAAAAAAATACACTACACTAAACCAGAACACGAAAACCCCCTCACAGGAACAGTACAACATCACACATCCAAGAATAACCCACAGCTTATCGACCAACACCCCGATCCATGACGAGTCCATCTTCCACCCGATAGTCCTCTTCCGCAAAACTGATAACACTTCTTCCGCAAAACCAAGAGTCCATCTTCCACACGATCGAAACTCTACCCATGCCTAGTTGACAATGCACAGGGAGTGAAAGCACAGTTCCTTGACGATTCTACCTGCATTAGATGACATGTGCAGGGAATCAAAGCATTACTCACCCACCAATCATTGGCAGCAGTGAGAGTAAGCAGTCGAAGCTGGTGAATCAGGTCACCATGTGTTCCTTGGTGCAAAGTTCAAATGCACAGCTGAACAGAGAGAGACTTCAGTCTCGAGGCCCTTGAGCAGCAGGCCAGTAGTCAGGTGTTTGCTCAATAGCTCAAAACCTAGAGCTCTTTAGTGTCCAGTTTGTCACAGGTGATGACAGGAGAAACTGTTGGTCCAAGGTGAGCCAGTTGACAGTGGAGTGTTAGCAAGATGGCAAACTGCTTAAAACACTCAGCAGGTTCAATGACATCAGTCCATGGGGTGTGGCGAAGCCGTGGTGATACTCAAGGATGAGCACCATTGCATGCCCAGTGAAAGGCATCCGTCCCCCGGTCCAGTGCAGCACAGTGATATAGATTCATCTCAGGCAAGGCCAACCTCGGAGTAGGATAACAAACCATTAGCGAAATATCAGATGTCAAACAACTGTAAAATATTTATGTCAGAAATCAAAACACTCAGTTGTAAAGAATTAAAAGACATAAGTAAGCATAGTAAGCAGTAGAATAATTATTTTTATTATATGTTGTCTTTTATTGATGGATGATTTTTTTTTTTTCCAACAAATAATAATGAAAACACAAAAGAAAATGAACACACTAGTATAGAGCAGTACTAATAAAGAAAACTGATAAAGATGGAAACTAACACTGTAAAGGTGAGCTGAGTTGTTGATTCAGCTTAAGATGAACAGTGTGATGCACAGGTGGATGCCATGAGGATAGATGGGGAACCCTCTCAAGTCAAAGGTTCTCTTTACAGTCTCAGTAAGGGCAACAGAAGGAAAGTTAAAATGCTTGTTCTGAAAGAGCCAGCAAACAAAAGACATGAGTTATCTTGTTAAAATAAAATATTCAAACATTCATTCATCATCAATGTTCATTCACACAGAGGATAGAAGAAATGAAATTGATTAATGGAACACATTCATAAGTTCTATTTCAGTTTCATTCGCATCATCTCTTTCACAAACATTCACAGACTTTCTCAAGTTAATGATTAAAGGCAGTCAGAATGTACTTTCACACAGACAAACAAACATGAAGACAGGACAGAAATCCTAAATTGAGGTATTTAAACACTTGTATTCATTTTTGTATCAATTCATGAATCAAGTTTGTCCTCAATTGTCTTAAATTGAGCTAAATTTGTATTTTATATTGAAGAGAGCAGTATATCCATTAAAAATTTATTTTATTTTTAAAATTTGGACAGTTTTCTGTTTCTGCATTGAATTGAAGGACTTGTAATTGATGCCTAAATAAATCAATTAGGCCTATTCTTCTGGGTTTAAATAATGGACTTTTATATGTTAAAATTCATTGCTGCTGGATTTTATTTTGGCTGAGAGTCAGGGTTGGTAATGTACTCTCAGTGTTACTATGGCAGTGGTTCTCGGTCCTTACATATAGTTTCTACAAAGGACGGTTCTGTTTCTTCAGTATTAGATGTTCTCTACATTTATTTTCTAGTTACTTTTTTATGAAATGTTTTTTTTATTATTATTTTGACTTTTTAACGTTTGACGTTTTACAATTTATTTAGTTATTTAGTTTACTATTTCTGATACAATTTTTTTTAACAGTTTGGCCTGTAAAGTCAGATTCATGTGTTCGATCTGCCCTTGGGGACTGAGGATGATACACACTTTTAAATTTGATATCAATTTTCAATTTCTAACACACCTTCTCTACAACATTTGACGTAAATGCTAAACCGTTATCACTCTGCAAAAAAGTCGGTAAGCCAAAATGACGAAAGATTTCTTTGGTCAGTATGTTTGCGACCATTTCTCCACTTTGAGGTACTGTGGGAAATGCTTCCAGTCAACGGCTAAAACGGTCAGTAATAACAAGCGTGTACCTTTTACCTTTAATTTGCTGAATCATGTCCACAAAATATGCTTTACGCTAATCTTAATTCTTAAATTCCAAAAGACAAAATGTCTATTTCCCAGGTACGTTGTTAAACCTTCAGCCTTTTACCTCAACTTTACTTAACCACTATGTTTTTCCTGATCCGGACTGAGAAAAACACGTATCCACCCTCTCTGCAATTAAGTGCCCAAGAATAAACCATTAGTCAGTCTCGTCAGAAGCTTCTGGTAGATTCTTCTTTCAGACTGGTTAAACCTGGAAGCTAACCATCTGGCATAAAAACAAAAAAGATTATCCGTGTGTCGTCGCCCCGTCGGACCCCCACCGGATATTCAGGTAGACTCTGATAGATTGATTTTTCCAAACCAAACAACTAGTCTCAGACCGGCTGCTCTGTAGAACTCCGCGTCTGCCCCCCGCATCAGATTTTTTATACTCTCTTTTTATAATCACTTTACATATACTCTTGATTCTTAATTCGCAATCTGATGGCTTAGATCATATTCTTCATCCACTTTTGATAAAGTATATCCTTATCTAAGACTTATTTCCCTGGATTAAGTTAAGTGTTGCAAAGTAGTGTCAGAAATTGCAAATTGTTTTTATTTTATTGTATCTTAATTCTCTACACCCCAGACTTCAGTGTCCATCATCATCAGTCACAAGTTTATTTATTTTGATGAATCCGACGTTTCAAATTCAGTTTTAGGGGCTAAGTTTGGAATTTGGAATATTTTTTAATTTTATGCTTTTGCACTTTACGCCTCTTTTCTCACAAACAAGTTCTTAAACTTTGGAGGTGAATCGCAAGAAAATACTCTACGAAATGGTCAGAAGATCTAAACTGACAAACATCAGAGAAAGCAGGAGCGAAAATATAAATATCAACGCTTTACCTGTTATCTCTTGATGCAGCCGGCTTGTTTGTCAGAAGAGACCGCTAGCCCTCAGCAGAGCAAGTCCTGGCGAGACCTTTTCCCTCTCAAAGACTGTTCGTGGACGCCATTTATGTGCTACCCATCCTGTTCGTGACGCCATTTATGTGGTGGAAAATGAGGCAAAAATATCAAGGAGTCGAATTATGAATTGACAAAATCACAAAGTATTTATTCAGGATGCATGCAACGGTTTTTAGATAGCAGATCGAACCCAAAGATGTTGCGTTGGTTGCATACCCTTTGGGCATGGCCATTAGTCTTAAATACAATACTAAGATGGGCTGATCCCCGACATTGACAAATCAAATTAATAGATGAGAATCACACGTTTACAGAAACACGTAGAGTTAGCAGTTTAAATGTTCAAAGGTAATGTCATGACAAAAGTCAGGTCGCTCTGTACACAAAAACTGGAAGACTAGTCACGCAAGCATTAATTTAAAAACAGAATAGTCAAGCAGAAAAGATACTGAAGCATTAAGGATTTAAAACAGTTAAACTATTTAAACCTAATGAGAAAATAATTATCGCAACCACAGAATCTGGACGGCGGAACCGCGATCCTGTTACACTCCGCAGGGATATGAAGGCTCGAGCGACGGAAGTCGCTCTAACTCCAGAGGAGCAGCTGTTGGGCGAGGTAGTGCAGGAAGCGGGATCGTACACCGCCCTGGTGGTTGATGTACGCTACGACCGCAGTGCTGTCAGTCCTGACCAGCATGTGCCGATCCCGGAGGATCACTACTACTAGCTCGAGACGGTTGATGTGCCAGCGAGAAACCAGTCCGTTCCAGGAACCGGACTCTCTGTGGGAACCGCACACGGCGCCCCAACCGGTCTTGGAGGCAACGGTGGTGACCACTACGCGACTGGTGATGCACACTAGGGGCACTCCAGTTCGCAGGAATCGTACCGACTTCAAGACCTTCAGGTGAGGGAGCGCGTCTGTACAGACGAAGAGCTCCCCGACGCCATGCCTAAGTTGGAACTCGCGAGAGAAGCCATAGCTGAAGCGGTCGCATATGCAGGAGCCCGAGTGGAATCACTGAGGCTGCGGCTGCCATATGCCCCAGGAGCCTCTGAAGTAACTTCAGTCTGACCACTTGTCGAGAGGACACCGCGAATAAGGCGGCCAGCAAGGCCCGGGCGCGATCTACCTACAGGTGCGCCCGCATGCTCTCGGAGTTCAGCTCCATCCCGAGAAAGGAGATGACTCTACAGGAGTGAGGCAACTCTTTTCCCAGTTGACCCTCAGACCCAATCGGTTTAAGTGCTGAAGCACCTTGCCTCGGTGTCGGATCAACTGGTCCCTGGACGAGGCTATGAGAAGACAATCGTCGAGGTAGACCAGGATCCGAAGGCCTGCCCGGCGGAGCGGGGCAAGAGCGGCCCGGGCAACCTTCGTGAAAGTGCACGGGGAGAGGGCAAGACCGAAGGGTAGGACCTTGTACTGGTATGCATGGCCTTCCAAACAGAACCTTAGAAAGGGTCTGTGTCTCGGAACCACTTCTACCTGAAAGTACGCGTCCTTCAGGTCGATTGTCGCGAACCAATCTCCAGGACGGATGCACGGTAGAATGCAGCGGACCGTCAACATCCGAAACCGAAGCTTGGCCAGGCTTCGGTTCAGACGCCTCAGGTCCAAGATTGGTTGCAGCCCGCCTGATTTCTTGGGGACCAGGAAGTATGGGCTGTAAAACCCAGGTTCCATATCGGCTGGAGGGACCGGCTCGACAGCTCCTTTTGTCAAAAGGGCGTCAATCTCCTCTCGCAGGAATGAGGCACCTGTCCGGGGGAACGGGGTGTGCACTACGCCTCGAAACCTGGGGGCTTTCACGAACTGAATCGTGTAGCCCTGCCGGATTGTCCGGACCACCCACTGTGAGACCCCGGGAAGCTTCCGCCAGGCTCCCAGGTAAGCTGACAGGGGTACTGGTCGGGACGTGCCGATGGTCGCCAAGGCGGGGCCGCCGTGAGGCGGACTTGAAGGCGGAATCACCAGGGACGAACCCTGGGAAATGGTCAGATGAGGGAAGGGGAACTGAGCCCCCGCGCTCTCTGCCATGGCCAGTGGAACACGCGCCCAAGTCTGGGTCTTCGTCGGAGACCGAGGAAGATGAACCCCAGACCGCAGGGCATGCGGTTCCACTATTCTCGGGAAGTACATGAGATATGTCTTTGACACAATAGGTGCCGCCGTCCCGAAGGACGTCAGCGAGGAGTGTGTGGTGGACTCCCCCCCTCCAAGGGGAGTTGGGTCGGTGACTTGACCCGAAGAGCAGCTCATATATTCACGAGTCGCCAACCTCAGGGGCGCTTCTTACTAGAAGCCCTCGTCTGCCTTCGAGAACCCTCCGAGGTTGACTGCGTCTTCCGCCTTGTAGAGGTCTTCCTCGGACCAGAGGTCGAAGTCGCAACTTACCAGCTTTGGAGGGAACAGTCGGACGAGACCGCCAAGCGGCAGCACTGCCGGGGCACAAGTGCTCCGGCTCTGCCGCGACCCAGGAGGGTGGCAGCGGTGAGCTGAAGGACTCCGAAGAAAGCGCCCCTTCCGATGCTGCGAGGGAAAGCAGATCGTCGGCAAAGTCACACGAGGGCCCAGGCAACGCCGAAGCGCTATCCGAGTCCCCCGCGGACCAGACGGGGAGCACACTCGGGCTTTGGGGACAGTGTGAGGGATCGCCTGACACAGATCGACCCAAAGCCGCAGAAGAGGTGTTTTGGGACGGGCCCCTTGGAGTCGAAAGATCACCGGGAGCCGAAGCTCCGGTGTCCTCCTCCTCGAAGAAGGACCGCCTATACCTCAGAGTGCGCGCCGAGAGAGCGTTGCAATGCACGCACTCTCGCCTCACAAGAGCAGCACAGGCGTGTTGGAAGCCCAAACACTCCACGCATTTCTCGTGACCGTCCTTCGACGAGATAAACCCAACACAGCCAGGATTACAGCACGTTTTGCTTATCGTGTCGAGAAAAATGGACAGGATGTGAACAAACGGCTAACAACAACACTGGACAGGCTAATGCCGGAGGAGACAGAGGCGCAGCGACAGACTGCAAGACTTAAAGAACATGATGTGCATGCTTTTACTGATTTGTCGTTAAACTTTTCAAGTTAAGATGTAACATGTGCTAAAAAAGTACCCAGAGTGCAAAGAAAAAACAGATTAAGATTGTACTTTATTACAACGCGTTCGGCTGTTAACTGAAAGATTGGTGGTTCAAGCCCACCCAGGGACGGTCTATGCTTTTGTCTAATGATCGAAAAGTTTTGAGTAAATTGAAATTCATGTTTTATCTTCACCTACCTCTCATGCTCTACTGACTGAACTAGCCAGGATGACATGCTACCTAGTAAAAATTGCCAATGTTGGAGCATTGGATTTGTAAAATGGATTATGTGTTCAAAGTTTGTTTGAGAAAAAAAAATGAATTCATACTTGTCTGTGTGGTGCAATCGGTTAGCGCGTTCGGCTGTTAACTGAAAGGTTGGTGGTTTAAGCTCACCCTGGGATGAACAATGCTATTGGTCATTGATCAAAATGTTTTTAAGGCTCGAACCCACAACCCTTAGATAAGGAGTCACATGCTCCTCCAACTGAGCTAGCCAGCCTGATATGCAACTAATTAAAATATGGCTATTTTTGAGCTTTGGACTTATAATATGGATTATGTACACAAAGTGTGTTCAACAAAATGCGTTCGGCTGTTAACCGAAAAAGTTTTAAGCGAATAGAAATTCATGGTTTATTGTCATGCTCTACCAACTGAGATAGCCAGGCAGGCCAAAAACAAATAAATTCATAGCTGTCTCTGTGGCGCAATTGGTTAGCGCGTTCGGCTGTTAACTGAAAGGTTGGTGGTTCAAGCCCACCCAGAGACGATCGATGCTTTTGGTCATTGATCGAAATGTTTTGAAGGCTAGAACCCACGATCATTAGATTAAGAGTCTCATTCTCCACCGACTGAGCTAGCCAGGCAGATATGCAACTAGTTAAAATAATGAATTTGTAGCTGTCTCTGTGGTGCAATTGGTTAGCGTGTTTGGCTGTTGATTGAAAGGTTGGTGGTTCAAGCCCACCCAGGGATGTTCTATGCTTTGGTCCATTGATCGAAAAGTTTTGAGTAAATTGAAATTCTTATAATATGGATTATGTAAACAAAGTGTGTTCAACAAAATGCATTCGGCTGTTAACCGAAAATTTTTTAAGTGAATAGAAATTCATGATTTATTGTCATGCTCTACCGACTGAGCTAGCCAGGCAGGCCAAAAATAAATGAATTCATAGCTGTCTCTGTGGCACAATTGGTTAGTGCGTTTGGCTGATAACTGAAAGGTTGGTGGTTCAAACCCACCCAGGAACGATTAATGCTTTTGGTCATTGATAAAAAAGTTTTGAGTGAATTGAAATTGTAGAAATTGATGAAAATATTATGCACCCAACATGGGGCTCGAACCCACGACCCCAGGATTAAGAGTTTCATGCTCTACTGATTGAGCTAGCCAGGCTGACATGTTACACAGTAAAAATTGCCATTTTTGGAGCATTGGATTTGTAAAATGGATTATGTGTTCAAAGTTTGTTTGAGAAAAAGTAGCCCCAGCTGTCTCTGTGGTGCAATCGGTTAGCGCGTTCGGCTGTGGATTGAAAGGTTGGTGGTTCAAGCCCACCCAGGGACTATCTAAGATTTTGTCCTTTGATTGAAAAGTTTTGAGTAAATTGAATTTCATGTTTTATCTTCACCTACCTCTCAGGTCAAGCAATACCAGAGTCTTATGCCCTACTGACTGAGCTAGCCAGGCAGGCAAAAATTTAAATAAATTCATAGCTGTATCTGTGGAGCAATCTAGATTAAGAGTCTCATGCTTCACCGACTGAGCTAGCCAGGCAGATATGCAACTAAGTAAAAATTGCCAATTTTGGAGCTTTGGACTTATAATATGGATTATGTACACAAAGTGTGTTCGACAAAATGCGTTCGGCTGTTAATCGTAAAAGTTTTGAGTGAATTAAAATTCTTGGTTTATTGTCACCTACCTCTCAGGTCAAGCAATACCAAAGTCTTATGCTCTACCGACTGAGTTAGCCAGGCAGACAAAAAATGTAATAAACTCATAGCTGTCTCTGTGGTGCAATCAGTTAGCGCGTTCGGCTGTTAACTGAAAGGTTGGTGGTTCAAGCACACCCAGGGAAGAGCAATGCTTTTGTCCATTGATCAAAAAGTTTTGAGTGAATTGAAATTCATGGTTTGTTGTCACCTACCTCTCAGGTAAATCAACACCAGAAGTACAAGTGCAATAAACTAAATTAAACTGCCCTTAAGATATTAAAGGGTTACATGACTAATTAAAATTGTAGAAAGTATAGAAAACATAATGCGCCAAACGTGGGGCTCAAACCCACGTCCCTAAAATTAAGAGTCTCATGCTCTACTGACTGATCCAGCCAGGCAGACATGCAAGCAAGTAAATTATCCAATTTTGGAGCTTTGGACTTATAATATGATTATGTAAACAAAGTGTGTTCGACAAAATGTGTTCGGCTGTTAATCAAAAAAGTTTTGAGTAAATGGAAATTCTTGGTTTATTGTCTCTCAGGTCGAGCAACATCAGAGTCTCATGCTCTACCGACTAAGCCAGCCAGGCAGACATGCATCTAAGTATAAATTGCCAATTTTGAAGCTTTGGACTTATAATATGGATTATGTAAACAAAGTGTGTTCGACAAAATGCGTTCGGCTGTTAATCGTAAAAGTTTTGAGTGAATTAAAATTCTTGGTTTATTGTCACCTTCCTCTCAGGTCAAGCAATACCAGAGTCTTATGCTCTACCGACTGAGTTAGCCAGGCAGACAAAAAATTCAATAGATTCATAGCTGTCTCTGTGGTGCAACCGGCTAGCGCATTCGGCTATTACCTGAAAGGTTGGTGGTTCAAGCCCACCCAGGGATGATCTATGCTTTTGTCCATTGATCAAAAAGTTTTGAGTGAATTGAAATTCATGGTTTGCTGTCACCTACCTCTCAGGTCAATCAACACCAGAAGTACAAGTGGAATAAAATAAATTAAACTACCCTTATGATATTAAAGGGTTATATCACTAATTGAAATTGTAGAAAAGGGTGAAAAATTATCCGCCCAATGTGGGGCTCAAACTCACGACCCTGAGATTAAGAGTCTCATGCTCTACCGACTGAGCTAGCCAGGCAGACAAAAAATTGAATAGATTCATAGCGCATTCGGCTGTTAACTGAAAGCTTGGTGGTTCAAGCCCACCCAGGGACGATCTATGCTTTTGTCCATTGATCGAAAAGTTTTGAGTTAATTGAAATTCATGTTTTTTTGTCACCTACCTCTCCGGTCAAGCGACACCAGATGTACTAGTGGAACAAACAAAATTAAATCACCCTTAAGATAATAAACGGTTACATTACTAATTGAAGAAAGTGATGAAAACATCATACACCCAATGTCGGGCTCGAACACACGGGCCTGTGATTAAGAATCTCATGCTCTACTGACTGAGCTAACCAGGCAGACATGCCAACAATTAAAAATTGCCAATTTTGGAGTTTTGGGTTTATAAAATGAATTATGTATACAAAGTGTGTTCAAAAATTTCTTCCATAGCTGTCTTTGTTGCACAATCGTGTTCGGCTGTTAACCGAAAGGTTGGTTATTCAAGCCCACCCAGGGGGCAGGTCTCTCACTGTTGTTGCGGTCTATGGGCTGAACAGCAGTGTAGAATACCCGGCCTCCTTGGGGCTCTTGGAAGGGATGCTGGAAAGTGCTCCAACTGGGGAGATGGGTGACGACAGAGACACCTGGAAGGGTGTAATTGGTAGGAATGATTTGAGTTAGATAGTGAAGGTTATTTAGTGGGCTGAAGATTTCCTTTTGTTGCAGTCTAAGTAAGTGGTTGGAGTTCAGTTAGAGAGTTTTTATTGAAATAATTATTATATAATGGTTATATAAAATAAATTTTATACATTCATGTCTCTAACACTCTGTTTCTTCCTCTGTTTTTTCTAAACTAACCATTAACTTTAATGTGAGCTCTGTGAAAATACAGAAGATTAATAGAAGATTAGGGCCGTAACAACTGCTTAAGCAGTGGAACTTGTATGGGTGCTTCTCCTGGCCCTAAGCCAAGAACAATTCCTATAGTATGGGGAAGTCGCGCAGCAATGGCTGAGAGACACAGCTCTTCTGATAAGAGAAACAGTGAGAGTAGGCCATCCTACAGTGTCACATATGTCTTGAGTGAGTGCCAAGCCAAATTCCATGAGGCGTCAGGCTGTGCACGAAAATGGGCCCTTAATGCTGCTTAAGACAGTGTTTCCGTTACATCATCCTGGACATATGGAGAACTGTTGAGAGCACAAGGCTTCCAGGTTCGGTCCACGTAGCTAAGAAGCTCATAAGAAGCTCACCAAACCCTGGACTGGTTCTGCTTCTTTCCAAGGCAGGAGTCATAAGGTAGCCATCAGTCTCTGAGTGGGGAGCTGATGGATGAATTCGGGCCTGGTCTTGGTGGTATACAAAGAAGACTCAGGGCTGAATTCCAAGCAGGAATCGTTGATGGACAGTATGTGGAGAAACTTGACTTACTCAGGGAGACCAGGCACAGTCCTTAGGGAGGACTGGACCCAAGGGCTCAGGTGACATTTGCAGGCCCAGAAAGGAGAGGAGAGGTCCCAGAGGGTCAAGAGGAGGTATAGCAGCTATAGACTGCAAGGTGAAAGGTGAAAATCGTGGCAGGGATGACCTTGAGAAGCGATCGGAACCCTTCTGGAAAGGTCAACACAGTACTGATCAGCATGTCCCAGGGTTCCCTCAGTAAGACCCTATCATGTACTCAGTAGAGGGCACGAAAGCATGGCGTGGTCTCTACCAGGGGGTGGAAGGACAACGAGAGCCAGTTTCCTCAGTTTCCAAGTTCGCTACATGCTACCTTGAAGTCCAAGCAACATCTAGAAGAAGAGCTTAAAACTTAGGTAAACATTACAAATGTCTGTAGAGAGGACGAGCATGTTTATCTTTCCCTAGTCTACACTACATTTTTTTTTATTTTAGATAACTTAGGTAAGATGGCTGAACTAAAGAGAATTGTTTTTCTCAAGTGTCTATGTAGGAGGGATTAGTTAATTTTTTGTTATTTACTCAAGTATGCTGACTGCACTAAAACTCTGATGGCAAGGTTATCAAAGAAAAAGTTTGGTTATTCTTGTGCATCTACTGTTTCTTAGCATTGCTCAACTCTAAACCCACAGCAAACAGAAATCGAACTGAAGCGTGGCTCCAAAATCGTGAACCGAATCATGCCTTTGGTGTATCGTTACATCCTAATAAAGACATGATCTCAATTGATTAAGAGTAAAAAGAGAGAGTTTTATTTTACACGAAGCTCCCAGCCAGAGCCACTTAACCTACTTCTCCCACATTTCTCATGATTAAGTGGCTTGTGGTGGAATAATTAGGCAACATCTATAGCACCTATCATTTGCTGATGACACACATGAGTAAATGGTTGTTTTGTGTATCTTTAGTGTTGAAATATTCCTTGTCAAAAGTTTCTGCTTTGAGATTTTGGCTGAGTTGTTCTGTTCAGAGCATCGGTGGTGACTACATTGTTAACAGTCACTTTAAGAGCATTGTGGTTTTTCAGAAGCGGACTCGAACCCTCCAGGAGAAAGTGGTCAGCACCTTGTTCTTCTTCTTCACTACACAGGTGAAAGTCCCTTCATTGATTGCATTAGCCACAAGAGTCATGTGATCATCTTTCAAGGAGAAGTATCCGGGGTGAGAGAACTCCAGAAGCTCTCCATCCTTATACCAGCTGTCAGGGCATAAGATAAAAGTAATGGTAAGTAGATTCTTGATATGATGTTTTTATCTAAAAGTTATTTTACAGTGCTGCATTTTTTCCCACATTTTTTAAGTTTCAATCTAAAATATAGCCCTTTTGTAAAGGTACAGTATTAGAAAGACTGCTGGTAAAACGTTGGCACCACTGAAATTCTCATGGGAAAACCATACAGTGTAAGTGTGCACGGTGCGGCTTGAACTCACTAGATTTTTCCCTTCTTGTCAGCAATCTTTTTCCCACAGCGGAAGGTCAACTTCTTGCCCTCTGTTACTAGTTTGAGCTTGGTGCGAGGGGGCGCTGGAGTTGGCTGAGTCGTGGGAAAGGGGAATTCTGTCCGAGAGAGGAACACTTGTCAGATTCAGGAGCTCTCTCTTCCATTAATTTTAAGTTACATATACTCGAGTAAGAGATAAATCCCTCTTTTTCTTTTTGAACCTTTTTTGTCTCATAAACATTTAAACTGTTTAAAGAGGTCATTAACTGAGAAACCGAAAAAGGCATTTACACCAGTGACCGTAGACAGCCAAAACAGAGTGTCACACATAAGTTTGCCATTGCTAGCCATAGACACAGATCTCAAAAGTGCATCACTTCAGAATAATCAAAAGTGGGCCAAGGATGCACAGAGACCTGTTACAGTCAATGAGTGTCACTTAATATAATAAGTAATAACTTATTATTATGTTGGCTTGTCAAGCCAACATATTGTTATTGCTCCTAAACTTTTATTAAAATTATTGTTCCGCTTCTTTTTCTTCTCATTTCTTCTGACAAAAAATTTTAACACTACTCCTCCTAGCCTGTTCGAGCTACAGCCACGAAACATCCACGGTCGTCCAAGCTGTTCCTACTCAAGTTACTATATCTCTTTGGAACGATTGGACCAGCAGTTTCTTTAAAAATCGCAAAATTCGGCCCAAAAAAATCTGCCAAGTCATTTCCTATGGTGTCTTGTTGACACTTGCACTGTTTTCATAACTAAAAATTCACCTTTTCACACCCATTTTATATGTAAATGGAAGAGATTTTTGTCCTCTTTCAGTTGGTGCTGTTTTCATGTTTAAAAAACACACGGTTTTTACTCCAGGTGCCCTAAACCACAAGGAGTGCACATAATTGCTCCATTCAAAATCCTTGCAGATAGTGTTTAAAATCTCAATTGAAGGCTATTTCTAACTCGCCATAAATCATTCAGACTTTATCACAGCTTCACATGTCTGGTCCATGTCTGGACCATGTCTGGTCCTTCTTTTGTAATCCTTATTTTTTTCGAGGTATGGCTTTCTCAGAAATGTGTTGTTGCAAAGAATCAAATGAAGGCTATTTCTAGCTCGCCATAAATTTTTTTATTTCTAATCACACCTCAAAATTTACAGCATTCTCTTCATTTAAGTCTTCTGCTTCGGACAAAGAAAGAATCGTTTCAATATGTCTTACAGTTCTGCTGTAATCTTTATTTCTTTGAGGCATGGTAATAAGATTCTCTCCAGCAGATATGGCATCGTTCAAAAATTGGCCATTTAAATCCAGGTGTCACTGATTCAAATAAATAGGTCAAAGATGTTTTTCATTGAGTGTCTTCAAGGCCCATTGAAATGAATGGAGCATGAATCCCATGGATCCTATTGTGAAAGAGCTTCTGTAATTGGTTGACACTGGAAAGTCATACTAGCATTAAGGGAGCAAATCACTTATCAGCCAATCATAGCATAAAATTATTAAGCCACGCCCACTTTTTGACATAACTTTCAATGTAAAATATCTACTAAACACAGTAGAGACATGGGGGTTCTTTACATTTTTCTAAATGGAAAGTAGATAACAGCATGTAGTCACTGACTCCTCCATAGCAACCAAATTGTTTACCATAGCAACTAAACTGTCATATCTCTATCTTAGCTTAGGAAAATGCTAGAGACTTGGGGGTTGGTAAGCTTCACCCATAGTGACAGCTGAAACATTATATTTTGTCAATGACACCTCCATAGCAACCAGACTGGCTACCAAAGCAACCAATATGGCATGTCTCTATCTCAGCTTAGGAAAATCATAGAGACATGGGGGTTGCTGTATTTTACTCATATTCATATGGGGAACAATATTTTAGGTCAGTGACCCCTCCGAAGCAACCAGACTGGTTACCAAAGCAACCAATATGACACATCTCTATCTCAGCTTAGGAAAGTCATAGAGACATGGGGGTTGATGTATTTTACTCGTATTGACATGGGGAACAATATATTAGGTCAGAGAACCCTCCATAGCAACCAGATTGGTTACCATCTGGTACTATTTCAGCTTATTAGAATCATAGAGACATGGGGGTTGGATTTTGTTGTTGTTGCGGAATTGACAACATAAAAAATAGGTGTTAATGGCACCAACACAAGCCAACATCGACGTTTGCGTGCAAAATTTTAAATTTAGTTGTTATTGAGCTCAGAGAAAAAAAAGTATGAAAGTATGAAAGAGGCCCCTCTCACCATAGCAGAAGTCACAGCTTTGAGGACAGTGTTTCTGCATGAGCTTCCTCTTGCTTTCACAGTAGCCTTTCCTAGCCCAGGCAGGGCAGATGAAGAACCGGTCCAGACACCCTGCGACAGACGCAAATGTATGCTCAATTTTAACAGGAATATTCAGCAGAAAAAGAAAACCCATTTCACATGTAATGTGAACTTAAGTTGTATTGTTTTCCTGCAAAAAGAATGCAGAGCTGTCTCATTGCTAGCAATCATTTAAATTACTTATTTTGAGTTCTTCATTGGAATCCAATGAAGAAATGTGATTTAACAATAGTTCCCTTTCAGTCGAGACGCAGACGATGTTGATGTCTCGACTATGGGTGGAGCCATCCTGAAAGGGGGTGGAGCCGAATGTTTAACAGGCAAATTAATTTGCGAGTGAAGTTGATTAGCAATCACGTTGATTAGCAATCAACTGCTCTATAAGAGCAGAGCGTAGCTCTACACTCATTCTGCCTTTTTCCTCGGAGCGAAGGGTGGTTGCTTCTATTTCGACACTCATAACACACTGAAATATCAAAGGTTGCTTACCTCTGCGCTTGATGTGCTGCTGCTAGCCCAGATAGCCAAGCCATCTTATCGCGGCACCTCTGATTCACAGCAAGAGCCTGTAAGTATCCGCAGTTTTGTCCTGTTACGTCCGTTTTTCCCGACGATGGACAAAATCTGTATTTCTCCTGGCTGTGATGGTCTCATTGAAAGACGGTCACAAGAAAAGCACTGGGCCTTTGGCTTCAAACGCACCGTGTTGCTTCCGTGAAGCGAGAATATGAGTGTTTGCTCTGCAACGCTCATCCTCGCCGCACACTGAGGTACAGGAGGTTCTTTCAGGGAAAGGACATCGGAGCTCCGGCTCCCGGTGCTCCTGTGAACCGGAAAGTTCCTCCGAGGCCTTAGCTGACGGCACGGGCAAGTGACGTCAGGCGATCCCTCGCGTCATCCCCATGCTTCAGGCGTGCGTTCCGTCTGATCTGCGGGTGAATCGAGCGATGCCCTGCATTGCTCGGTTTCTCGTATGATCCTCAGATGATCTGCTTCCATCACAGCATCGGAAGGGGTGCCACCTTCTGTGCCTTCGCGTTTAGTCTGCCGCCTTACTAAGGTGCTCCGGGCTGCCCTCGCCCCGCTACGCCGGGCAGGCATCCGTATCCTGGATTACCTGGACCATTGGCTTGTGCCAGCCTAGTCCAGGGACCAGTTGATCACACAGAGGGACTGAGTGCTCATGCACCCTGGCCACCTAGGGTTTCATGTCAACTGGGAAAAAAGTCGTCTTACTTCGGTCCAGGGTTTTTTCGGTTTGGAGCTGAACTCCGAGAACATTAGGGTGCGACTTACGGCAGAGCGCACCCGAGCCTTGCTGTCCGCTCTTTCAGCTGCGTCAACTCGACGGACGGTCAAACTGAAAGGATTTCAGAGGCTCCTGGGGCATATGTCAGCTGCAGCCCTGGTGACTCCGCCTGGGCTCCTGCATATGCGACCGTTTCAGCTATGGCTTCGTTCTCGGGTTCTGAGTTGGGCATGGCGCAGAGGCCAGCTTCAGTTGTCATTGACACCTCGCTGTCTCTCATCCCTGTAACCCAGGAGGGCGTGACCTTCTTGCTCTCCGGGGTTCCCTGGGTAAGGGGGAACTCCGGTTGCTTGGTTGTGACCATGGTTCCTCTCGGACAGGTTGAGGCGCCGTGTGCGGTTCTTATCGAGCGTCCGGTGCCTGGACCCGACGCACTTCTCGATGGGACAGGGCAGGGGTACTAGCTTTGCGGCGCCCCCGGCCGCTCCTCCGCCAGTGTCACGTGCTTGTCAGGACAGACAGCATGACGGTGGTTGCTTACATCATTCCCCTAGGAGGTGTTCGCTCTCACCATCTGCACTACCTCGCCCAACGACTGCTCCTGTGGAGTCGGAGCAGACTCTTGTCGCTCAGGGCCGTTCATACCCCGGCGCATACCCCGCTGGCCCAGGAAGAAACGCCTAGACGTGTTTTCCCCCAGTGAGCTTTCTAACACAGGTGCTGTGCAAAGCCAGGCAGGACGAGCTCGAGTTGGCTCAACACTTCATGGTTCTAGAAACTCTCATCGCTCATGACAGTCCCTCCCTGACCGATCACCCTGAGACCTGATCTTCTCACTCAGGGAGGGGGGGGGGGGTCAGGCACCCGTGACCGGTTCTCCCTACGGTCACGGTGGACCCCTCAGCCTCTGCCGCCCACGGTATTGAGGACTCTAGACCATGCGTTAGCCCCCTCTTTAGGTTGAGCTACGCTGGCAAGTGGGATCCGCTTCGTCCCTGAAGGACTACACAGCTGCAATTTCCTTCTTCCACCTTCGGGTTGAAGGAAAATCTGTCGGCAGCCACGATCTGACGAAGACTTCTCCATGGGGCCACGTCCCTCCAGGCCCCCCTCCGTACCCTCTTGGGACCTCTCCATCGCCCTTAGAGGGCTGAGGATATCCCCGTTCGAGCCTTTGCCCTCGCAGACCTGCACGGCCTCTCGCTTAGACGGTGCTTTTGCTGGCTCTGGCATCGCCCTCCGGGACCAGACGGTGACATTGCAGTCCCTGCCCCTGGAGGAGGCAAACCCAGCCCAGGGTACACTCTGTCCAGTGCGTGCCCTTCGGCTCTACCTGGACAGAACCCGGGAGTTTCACATCTCCCAGCAGCTCCTCATATGCTACCACGGCCAGCGCATGGGGTACGCTGTGTCGAAGCAGCGGATAGCGCATTGGATTTTGAAGGCTATCCAGCTGGCTTACCAAGCGAGTGATGTACCCTGCCCTCTAAAAACCTTTATCAGGCATCTGTCTTGACTTAGGTGCTGTGCCTTCCACGGTCCTGAGTGGTGGCAGTGACCCGTCGGCACAGTAGGGAGTAATACCCATGAATGCACATCCCCATGACCCTGCCCAAAACTTTATCAGGCATCTGCCTAGACTTAGGCGCTGTGCCTTCCATGGTCCTGAGTGGTGGCAGTGACCCGTCGGCACAGTAGGGGGTAATACCCATGGATGCACATCCCCATGGCTCTGTCGAACATCCGCTCCCTCATAACCAACTCCAATACCAATGAGGGCTCTGATCCGGGGCCTAAGCGCCACTAGGACCCCCGCATCAAGGATGTGCTGCGCCTGCAGGTTCCTAGTCCTGCGGGAACACTTTTTCGCTTGCTGGATGCCCTCTTCAGGTCCCAATGCAAGCCTCCGCGTGCCCCTGTTCCACATCAGGGGCACACTCCTTCTGGTTGCCCTGCTTTGAGCTCTTCAGCAGACTGCAACGACCCCATAATAGACTTATGTCCAGGCTAAGGGGCAGAAGGAGCTTCCCGACCCGGCGCCTGAGTATACCTAACCTTCACAGCTTAGAGTCGGCCTGGTTGGATGGACTTGGTCATGACCCTTTCTAGGGAGTTCCCATAGTCGAGACATCGACATTGTCTGCGTCTCGACTGAAAGGGAACGTCTAGGTTACTTTCTTAACCCGCGTTCCCTGAAGGAGGGAACGCAGATGTTCCCTTGGCCATGTTCTTCAAGTGGCTGCTGTAGAGGTAAGTGGTTTCGGCTCCTCGGAAGAAAGCAGAATGAGTGTAGAGCTACGCTCTGCTCTTATAGAGCAGTTGATTGCTAATCAACGTGATTGCTAATCAACTTCACTCGCAAATTCATTTGCCCGTTAAACATTCCATCGTCCAGCATGTTCACCCTAAAGTACCTAAAGGTAAGGCACACACTCGCTGTTTTCCCAGTGCTCGTGTGCTCGTGGAACCTATCGTTGCGCAGGTTCCCGCAATCCTGAACGAGAACGTCGGAGCTGTTGTTCTCCACGCTGGAACGAACGACACCGTGCTGAGGAAGTCAGAGATCCTCAAAAGGGACTTCAGGATTCTGGTGGAGACGGTTCGCATCACCAACAACGAAGATTGCAGTTTCTGGACCGTTGCCCACATACAAGCAAGGAGCAGATGAGTTTAGTAGATTGTCCCGGAGATGGTTGGAGCAGGCTTGCACACAGGCTTTCGCACTTAAACCGTTTGGGTCTGAAGGTCAACTGGGAAAAGAGCTGCCTCACTCCGGTGAGGGTCATCTCTTTTCTCGGTATGGAGCTGAACTCTGAGAGCATGCTGGCGCAACTATCGGTAGAACGCGCCAGGGCCTTGCTGACCGCTCTTTCCGCGGTGTCTTCTCGACCAGTGGTCAGACTGAAGTTATTTCAGAGGCTCTTGGGGCATATGGCAGCCGCAGCCCCAGTCATTCGACTCGGGCTCCTGCGTATGCGACCACTGCAGCTATGGCTTCTCTCGCGAGTTCCGAGTTGGGCATGGCGCCGGGGAGCTCTACATCTGTCCACGACAGACGCGCTCCCTTACCTGAAGGTCTGGAACTCGGAGTGCTTCCTGCGGTCCGGAGTGCCTCTTTTGAGTCCCTCCGACCGCGTGGTGGTCACCACCGACGCCTCCAAGACCGGTTGGGGCGCTGTGTGCGGTTCCCACCGAGAGTCCGGTTCCTGGATCGGACGGCTTTCTCGCTGGCACATCAACCGTCTCGAGCTAGTTGCAGTCACCCTGGCCCTGCGGTGCTTCGGCCCGCTCCTCCGGGGTCGGCACGTGCTGGTCAGGATCGACAGCACCGGTAGTAGCATACATCAACCACCAGGGGGGTGTACGCTCCCGTGCCCTGCACTACCTCGCCCAACGACTGCTCCTCTGGAGTCGGAGCAGACTTCTGTCGCTCAAAGCCTGTTACATCCCCGGGGAGTGCAACCGGATCGCGGATTCGCTGTCCAGGTTCCACCCCACGGCGGGAGAATGGCGACTCCATCCTCGGGCTGTTCAGCAGATATGGGATATCTTCGGCGAGGCCCAGGTAGACTTGTTTGCCTCCCGGCAGAACAACCATTGCCGGCTGTTCTACTCCCTGTCCCTGGCTTCTCTCGGGACAGATGCGCTGGCACACTGCTGGCCCAGGAACAAACGCTTGTACGCGTTTCCCCCAGTGAGCCTTCTGGCACAGTTACTGTGCAAGGTCAGGGAGGATGAGCGAGAACTGCTTCTGGTCGCGCCCCTCTGGCCGAACAGAACCTGGTTCCCGGACCTTTCTGCGCTCGTGACAGCCCCTCCCTGGCCGATTCCTCTGAGTCCGGACCTCCTGACTTAGGGGGCGGGATACAGGCACCCGCGGCCAGACCTCTGGGCCCTACACGTATGGCATATATGTACGCGGTGGACCCCGAGCCTCTACCACCCTCCATGGTGAGAACGTTAGACCACGCGCTAGCACCCTCTACCCAAGCATGCTACGCTGGCAAGTGGGGTCGGTTCGTCGATTGGTGTTCCTCCCGTCAGGAAGACCCCAGGACGTGCCCCATCAGAGTCGTGTTGACCTTTCTCCAGGAGAGGTTCGATCGGGGGCTGTCCCCAGAGCTGTCCCTCTTCGGGTCGAAGGGAAATCAGTGGGCAGCCACGAACTGACGGTGAGATTTCTCAAGGGAGCTAGGCGTCTTAGGTCGCCTAGACCCCCCACTGTTCCCTCTTGGGACCTCTCTGTCGCCAAGATTTATATAATTTATAGAATTTATATAATTTATATAAACATGAGCCCCGTCGGACTGGTCGTGGAGGCGGAGTAGCCACTATTTATTGCACCGTCCTTAATGCTAATCAGAAACAAGGATTTGCGTTTAAATCATTTGAAGTGCATGTTTTGTTCTCTTAGACGCGAATAGAAAACTCGTTTTGTCTGTTGCTCTGGCCAATGTTTATAGACCCCCAGGGCCTTACGTTCAGTTCCTCCAGGAGTTTGCTCAATTTCTCTCTGATCTCATGGTCAGTTTTGATAATTTACTGCTTGTGGGAGATTTTAATATTCATGTAGAAGAACCAGGTGATGCCCTTGGAATGTCATTTATAGACCTACTAAATTGAATTGGGGTTCAACAAAACATTTCCAGACCAACTCATCGTCTTAATCACACATTAGATTTAATAATATCCCACGGATTAGATGTCAGTGATATAAACATTATACCACAGTCTGATGATATCACAGACCATTATCTCGTCATGTTCACATTACCAGTAGAGCAGATTAGTCGCGTCTCGCCACGTTATAGACTCGGTAGGACTATTGTTCCATCAACTAAGGACAGATTCATAAGTAACCTGCCCGATCTGTCTAATTATCTAACTACACCCAGAAATCCGAACGATCTAGACAAATTAACTAACATGATAGGCACCTCCCTCACTAGCACATTAGACACCGCCGCCCCCATCAGGTTAAAAAAGGTTAGAGAAAGAACACCTGCACTATGGTATAACAGCCATACTCGTGCCCTCAAGAGAGAAACCCGCATTCTAGAGAGTAAATGGAGAAAAACTAACTTAGAGGTTTTTAGACTTGCATACAGAGACAGTATGCTCAGTTACAGACAGGCACTAAAGGCTGCGAGAATCAGCACCTAAATTTTAGTTTAGAGGGATGTACTGTAACCGCTAATTCTACAGTAAGAGACCTGGGATCTTAGACAGCGACTTATCTTTTAAAAATCACATCAGTCATACTATAAAAACAGCCTTCTTTCATGAAATATTTCAAAACTTAGAAACATGTTATCGTTATCTGATGCAGAGAAGCTCGTCCAAGCATTCATGACCTCGAGACTAGATTATTATAATGTATTACTTGGCGGTTGTTCAGTATCATTAATAAATAAGTTACAGTTAGTAGAGAATGCAGCAGCCAGAATTCTAACTAGAACAAAAAAATATGACAATATAACCCCAGTTTTATCGTCTTTACATTGGCTACCTGTCAAATTTCGCATTGATTACAAAATAATGCTATTGACTTACAAAGCCCTAAACAGATTAGCGCCCAGTTATCTATCAAACCTCCTAACACGGTACAACCCCACACGCACTTTAAGATCACAAAACTCTGGACTTCTAGTAGTTCCTAGAATAGCAAAGAGCACTAAAGGCGGTAGAGCTTTCTCACATTTAGCCCCTAAACTCTGGAATAGCCTCCCTGACAGCGTCCATGGCTCAGACTCACTCGCCCAGTTTAAGTGTAGATTAAAGACGTATCTTTTTAGCAAGACCTATACTTAACTCCGTGAAAAACTGCGAACTTACATTAAACTGTATTAATATAATGAACAGCAGCTATGCTAATTCCGCTCCACTCTTCTTTTCTTCTTTCCCATACTCATCCTGAGACTCGAGGAGGCTCCGCCCACCAGCACCTCACCCTAACAACCAGATTCACCTGGAGATGTTCCGGTGCCCCCTGGACCTCCGCCCACCAGCTCTACTCTTCTTTCCCATACTCATTCCGAGACTCCCGGAGGCCCCGCCCACCAGCTCCTCACCCTAACAACCAGACTCATCTGGAGATGTTCCGGCGCCCTTGAGGCTCCGCCCACCAGCCCTCAACCTAACAACCAGATTCACCTGGAGAATCATTCTAATATGGATGTGTGTTATTGTGCAGATTCCAGAGATTCAAAGCAAGGTTCTAGATGATTCCTGTGACAAACTACAGCATTAAAGAATTCAATACGGTAATGTCAGAAGCAAAAGAGTTCCATGCAACAATGCTTGTGTACAAGTTTCAACATCTTGTAATTAAATGTATGTTTTCATGCAGTAACTGAAAAACAACACAGTTTCTGGTGATGCCTGTAGCTACGTTTGGCTGTCAGCTTTGTGAACTACTTGATAATGTAAGTGCATCTCTCCAAATGTATATTACTCTCCATTTAGTAGATGTTTAATTACCATAATTTGCATATTGTACCTCTAATATCTGGTAGAAACAAACATGGCTGGAATGTTATTTTTATTTTTTTTTTCAAACAAACATGGCTGGAATGTTATTTCTTTCTATGTCCCTGCAAAGGTTTCTGTTGATGTAGACGAACATGTCTCCTCTCCTCCTACATCCACCCATGCTCGATGGGAAGCATTTTATAGGATGGTGGTGGTGTTATGGACAGTTGGAAAACATGCCCAAGGGCAGGGTTATTCTAGTTGGTTTGTAAATGCACTGCATCTTGAGTTCTCAAAATGTACTCCCAATACCTTTCTTTTCACTCGTCGAGTTCTGTTAGTAAAAGTTAAAGGACCCTGTCCTTGTCTTTTAACTTTAACCCAAAGTCTGTTTTGGTTGCTCTAGGAAATCTTCACTGACTCGGAACGGGTTAGCGATCGATATCATCCAGGTTACTTGCGTAACCACACGTTCCCTCAATAGGGAACGGAGACTGATCTCCATGGGAGAACGGACCGAACCATCTAATGGGAAAATTGATTGGCAGGCGTGTGTGATTGATTAGCCAGGTATTAGACCGGGCGCAACGCACGCTTCAGTACGGGATTTTCCGAGGAGCTGACCTACTTACCTCTGGCACCTTAGACTCCTGACTTCCAGGGCATGACAGAAGGGTAACGTCTCCGTTCCCTATTCAGGGAACGTTGGGTTATGCAAATAACCTGAACATTCCCTTTCAGTCGGTCCCGGAGACGTTAGTCGAGATTAGACCGACTGAATGGGAGCCTCTTTAAAGCGCCATGCCCGAAGTCCATCCAAACAGGCCAGCACTAAACTTGAAAAAGGTTAGAAATTAAGCTGGGTACCTGAATGGGAACTCCTTCTGCCCCTGCCCGGAATTATCATTGACGGGGAAGTCGTCCAACACTGAGAGCAAGTGTTTGCGAAGACGACCAGAAGGAGGGGCACCCCTCATCGTGGGGAGGGGTGCGCGGAGATCGTGTCGAGGCCCGCAGGGCTACCAGCGAAAAACGTTCTGCAGACAAAGAGTGGCAGAGACGTAAGTCATTGTTACTCACCAAGGCAGGGGGGTAACGGGACGGGTTACTACTAGCCGCCTGGAAGGGGAATTGTAGGGAAAAACACAGAGAGGGAGCACTGGAAGGGGGACTCCCAGATCTGGACCCTAGTTCTGCTGGGGCCAGGCCGAAGCAAAGCCCCAGAACAACAGAACCTAGCAGAGCTGACTGCTCTGCTCAGTCAGATGCCGAAGGGGGGAGGAGAAGGAGAGCCACCCCATGGGGGGAGCTCTAAATATTGTACTGCTCACTGGGAGAGTACTGGAAGCTTCTACACCTGCTCTATTCCCTGAGGGAAGCTGCCACCACTCAGGACTGCAGAGGGAATGGAGCTAACGTCAAGGTTGAAAAACCTGAAGAATGTGTTTGGTGTAGACCAACCCGCAGCTCGACATATGTCGGTGAGTGAGTCCCCCCTAGCCAACATCCACAGATGGAGAGGGCAGGGGACATATCACACGCCTCATAAGCAAGGTGAATGGCTTCCACGATCCAGTGTGCCACCCGTTGCTTGGAGACCGCGGAACCCTTACGCTGGCCTCCGAAACAAATGAAGAGCTGCTTGGAGCTGCATAGATCCCGGGTTCTGTCCAGGTAGACCCGAAGGGCTCTGTAGGACACAACAAACCCTGGGCTGGATCTGCCTCCTCCCGTTGCAGAGCTTGCAGGGTCACCACTGGTCCCGGAGGGGGAGGGATGGGACCTTGGGGATGAATCCGGGACTGGGCCTGGTCTAGACCAGGGAACTGCCAGGGCCGAATTACAGGCAGGATTCGTCGGCGGACAGTGCCTGGAGATCTCCCAACCTCTTAATTGAGGCCAAAGCAAGCAGAGGTGCGGTCCTCAGTGAGAGGGCATGCGGCTCCGCCGAATGCCAGGGCTCAAAAGGCGACTTCCGCAGCCCCGAAGGGCGACGCAGAGGTCCCAAGAGGGAATGGAGGGTGGTCTAGGAGGCCAGATGTGCCTAGCCCCCTTGAGAAATATAAACGTCAGTACGTGGCTGGCCTTGATTTCCCTCTTGGGGAATCGATTGGACCTCTCCTGGAAGAAGGTCAACACGACTCTGATGGGGCACGTCCCGGGGTCTTCCTGGCGGGAAGAGCACCATTGGTCGAATCGACCCCACGTGCCAGCGTAGCACACTCAGTAGAGAGGGCTAACGCATGGTATAAGGTAGTCAACACGGGGGGTGGTAGAGGCTCGGGGTCCACCACGGACAGATATGCCATACAAGTAGGGCCCAAAGGTCTGGCTGCGGGTGCCTGTATCCCCCCCCTGAGTCAGATATCTGGACTCAGGGGGATTGGCCAAGGGGGGGCTGTTACGAGCACAGAGAGGTCTGGAGACCATACTCTGTTCGGCCAGAAGAGGGCGAAAAGAGTAGCTCGCGCTCGTCCCCCCTGACCTTGCACAGAGGTTGTGCTAGAAGGTTCACTGGGGGAAACGCATATAAGTGTTTGTTCCTGGGCCAGCAGTGGGCCGGCGCATCTGTCCCGAGAGGAGCCAGGGACAGGGAATAGTAGCCAGCAATGGGTATTCTCACAGGAGGCAGCAGGTACCTGGGCCTCGCCGAAGATGCCCCAAATCTGCTAAACAACCAGAGGATGGAGTCGCCAATCTCCCGTCGAGGGGTGGAATCTGGACGGCGAAACCGCGATCCTGTTACACTCCGCAGGGATATGAAGGCTTGAGCCTTCCAGAAGAGCAGCTGTTGGGGAGTTTACACCGCCCTGGTGGTTGATGTACGCTACGACCGCAGTGCTGTCTGTCCTGGCCAGCACGTGCCGATCCCGGAGGATCGGACAGAAGCACCGGAGCGCTAAGATCACTGCTACTAACTCGAGACGGTTGATGTGTCAGTGAGAAACCCGTCCGTTCCAGGAACCGGACTCCCGGTGGGAACCGCACACGGCGCCCCAACCGGTCTTGGAGGCGTCGGTGGTGACCACCAAGCGACCGGAGATGCTTCCGGAGCGCTAAGATCCCTTCCGATGGTGTGAGGTAAAGCAGATCGTCAGCAAGGTCACGCGAAGTCCCAGGCAACGCCGAAGCGCTATCTGAGTCTCCCGCGGACCAGATGGGGAGCACACTAGAGCTTTGGGAACGGTGCGAGGAATCACCTGACACCGCTCGACCCAAAACATCCGGTGAGGTTTCGGAAGGCCCTCTCTGATTCGAAGGTTCACCAAGAGCCGGAGCTCCGGTGTCCTCCTCCTCGAAGAAAGACCTCCTATGCCTCAGTGTGCGCGCCGGGAGAGCGTTGCAATGCACACACTCTCGCCGCACAAGAGCCGTGCAGGCGTGTTGGAAACCCAAACACTCCACGCATTTCTCGTGACCGTCTTTCGACGAGATAAACCCAACGCGGCCAGGAACACAGCACGTTTTGCTCATCGTGTTGTGAAAAATGGACAGGATGTGAACAAACGGCTAACACAGATACTGGACAGGCTATGCCGGGAGAGAAAGAGGTGCCGCTGTACGCTGGCTTGCTATCTGGTCTAGCAGAGGACTACACCGGAATGCAGAGGTAAGCAACCTACTAATCTCTGTCAGGGTTTAGTGTCAAAGTTAGAGAGGATAGTCACACTCAGTCCGCTCCTGAGGAAAATCGCATATTGAAAGCGTGCGTTGCTACCGGTCTTATACCCGGCTGATTGCTAATCAATCACACATGCCTGCAAATCAATTTGCCCATTAGATGATTCGGTCCGTTCTCCCATGGAGATCAGCTCCCATTCAGTCGGTCTAATCCCGACTAACGTATCCGGAACCGGTGACGTTTCACTTTTGCCATGCAGTATCCTTTAAAGCTCTTGTTATTAGTGTTCTTCTATGTCTGGTAAATGTTAGTTCACTGACTATTCTGACATTCTGTATCTTTTCTTGAATGAAAGGTTTTAATATTGTTAAAAAGTAAAATATTTAAATAAATGGTCAGTTCATTAGAATACGTTCTTATGTTTGTTTTACATTTAGAACAACGCTTTCAAATACATTTTTCATGTGACATTTTAAGTTTATTGTACCCAGGACTTTAAATTCATTCCACTAAGTTAAGTTAATTCAACTCAATTATATTAGTTTTTTTTTATTATTGATAAAGTTTAAATGTAATACATTGTAATACACTTAAAATACATCGCTGCTTAAATGAGCAAAAATTGAAAATTTTAGGGCAATGAGTTAGAAATTGTTTCGCATTTTATATAAACATGTTTATCAAAAATTACGACAACGTAACAGAATGACTGAAAAGATAATTTTTTAAAAATGTTTTCAAGAATATTTCTGAATGTACCTGTTGATCAAGTGTTTACAGATATCCATTTGAAAGCCACTTTATGGATTTATTGTAAAAAGCATATGTGTATATGTGAGTACCGTAGAGTCGATAGATGCCCCAGACCTCATCCTGCGTGATGCGCTTTCTTCCAGTCAGTGTAGCATTCAGATGCATTAAAGCTTTGGGATTTTGGGAATGCATCAGTCCGAGAACATGACCAATTTCATGAGCGGCCACATGAACTAGATCAGTCAGCCACACTCCTGTAAGAGAAACACACGTTTAACCAACAGTCTATGCACACATTGCCTCTGTTAATACTAGGAAGAGTATTTGATTAGGCTGATTATTTTGAACAGTACATTCTCTTTAAACAGAATTATATTCTTGCGAGACATTAGTAATGGGTGGATCGATACTGTGGTATCGATATATCAATACTCACCCGTCAATTTTTTGGTATCGAACAAATGACTAAAGTATCGATACTTATTAATACATTATTCAAAACATAAAAACAGGAGAAAGTGTACTATATTGTTCTATCGCTACCTTCATTTGTGTTGCTAAACACCCACTCTGGCGCAGCTGAATGGACTCATCACACTTTAAGATGTCAGTTATATTAAAAATACATTGTTTACTGCTCTCATTCAGCTGATTTACTTTAATGAAGTTCATTAAATACAGTTTATTAAACGTCTTTTGGGAGGAGTCTATCTGGAGCCACACCTACTTCAGTTATTCAATCAACCCTCTTCCATATAAGCTGTTCCTTCCTCTTGTTCCGTGACTCAGTCTGAATCACTGTTCCCTCCAGCTCATAGCTCAAGGCAAGCTCAAGGCTAAACCCCATTTGCTACCCAGTCAAAGAATGCCATCTCCTATATCCAGGAAGTCGCCAAGACTACCCGCTCCTCCAGCTGAAGAAACCGACAGATCCCCAGCGATGACATCCCAGGGGACCACAAGAGGAAGACAGAGGAAAGGGCAGCGTCATCAGCCTCCCGACCTCACGTCTCCCAGACCCTGAACGATTACAAACATCCTCGGAGGCTCCTTCCTCCTATCAATCAGCCAGATCATCACCAGGACAAGGGACAAGTGGACCTCCCTTAACATTCAAGTCCATTGCGACTACATGGCTATTGTTAATTGCATCAACAAAGCCAGAGCCAGCGCCTCCTCCCTATTCCCCTTTATCAAAAGATTAATATGGATTGCAACTTGTAAACAATTCATTATTAGAGCCGAACATATTCCAGGAGACAAAAACCAGATTGTTGACTCTCTCTCTCGCTTTCTTTTCCAGAAATTCAGAACATTGGCTCCCAAGGTGGATCAAGACCTGACCCCAGTAACTCACTTTTCAGAAATAATATTCCTCTGAATCACCCCTTCTGCCCCCCCACCTGGATTCATCACTCAACACCATACTCCAAACAGTTTGCCCTAGAACCCTGCAATCATACATCATCGTTTGGAAATCATTCAAATCATCCACAGCCGGTCAAATTGACTCATCCACACCACCCCCCCAAGAATCCATCTTCATTTTGATACCAAGATATGCAGTTTAGACCTTGTAAAAGCTGATAAATGCCTTATAAAGTGAAGGTATAGGATTTTTGGAAAATAGGCCTTAGGGCTAAGAGGTTAAAGACATCAAACGCTCCCAACCCCTTAACCCAGACTCCCGCCTGCCCATAACCCTGGACATCCTATCCAAATGCATATATTTTCCCAGATACTGCCCACACATGTTCATGTTCATCCTTGCCTTCTCCCCAGATGGTCCTCAGAAGCCTTCAGAACCTACATCAGAACCAATAAACATCATATCCGCAATGCCCACGCCACCCTACTCCAATATCTCCACCTCTGACCCCAACAACCACCACCCCTACACCCTATCACTTCACCTTTCACCCAGAGCCGCTGGATCAATCGCTAACTTGCATCGAGGTCTGGCAACATCCCAATTCACCCCCCCAAGCACTCCCAACCAGACCCGATAATGGAAGCGCTTTTCAGTTCAAGTTATGCCCCTATAGGTTGATCACCGGCCCCTTAGCAACTGGATGGGGAATCTGCTAACAAGCATTGAGGCGGGTATCAATTCCATCGATCATAAGGTAACACCCGGGTGCACACCCCAGGAAGTTACGCTTGACCCAGACTCAATACCGGAAGAACTTTCTGTGTCCCAAGTTCAGCACCTAGAAGATGTCTGCACGGTACCTTTAGAGCTGGATGGATCACCCGCTAACTTGCTTCGTGGCCTTGCATCGATTTATTTCAATTAGGCTGGCTCCTCCAAGGCACCCCCAGGTTGCCACGCCACCCAGACACAGTTACGCACCTAGAGGGTCCGATCGCACAGCGCCTTAGCACTGGACAAGACACCTGCTAACTTGCATTGAATTTTGGTATCGAATTCTCTCCGATCTTAGGCTAACAACTGGAAGGCCAGTTCTCAGGACCGCTACGCCTAACCCAAAATCTCAATACCAGAAGCTTTTCTGAGTTCAAGTTACGCACCTAGAAGGTGTCCGTACAGTACCTTTAGAGCTGGATGGATCACCCGCTAACTTGCATCGCGGCTTGGTGTCATTCTCTTCGATCATAGGCCAGCACTCCGTACTCACGTCCTCCTGCTCACTACACCTCAACCAAGCCCGATACCAGAAGCGCTTTTCTGAGTCTCAAGTTACGCACCTAGAGGGACCGATCACACAGCACCTTAGCAACTGGAAGAGACGTCTGCTAACTTGCATTGAGGTCTGGTATCGACTTCAGTCGATCGTAAGGCAACAAACTGGCGGCATGTCCCCAGGCTTGCTGCGCTTAACTCAGACCCAACTCCAGAAGCGCTTTTCTGAGATCTGAGTGAAGCACCTAAAAGACGCTTGTCCAGTCACCTTAGCGTTGGATAGGGTCACCCGCTATCTTGCGTCAGACATGGTATTGATTTCTTTCAATCATAAGATGACTCCTCGGAAAACCCCTGAGGATCTTCACGCTTAACCTAGGCCTGACTCCGGAGTGCCTTCTGGATTTGAAGTTATGCACCTAAAGGGTCGGACCGCACAGCAACTTAGTAACCACAAGAGCACATCCCCAGTCCCATCTCCCATCCCAGAACCACCAGAAGCACCTGTTATTGTAAAAATATACCTTCTCAATTGATAATAAACACTGGGGACCGTTTGAGAGAGAACACAGCAAATGCGGCTATTTATTATGAAGATTTAACAGTCTCAACGCATTTCCTACACACGTGACTCTAACGTGGAAGAAAAACGTGGTTTAGCGCATATTAAAAGCCTATTAAAAATATAAACAAACGCCGGAAGAGAAAAGAAGAAAAAGAAAGAAAAAGAATATATATAGAAAGAGAAAGAAAGAAAGAGAAATAAAGAAAAAGAGAAAAAGAAAGAGATTGACCCCTGAGTTGATCAGCGCACGAGAGCCAGAGAGAGAGAGCGATCAAGAGAGCGAGCAAGCGCTTTTCTAACCTTTCTCCTCAAGGGCGGGACTAAAGTATGACGTGTGCTCTCAAAAGTTTCTCAAATTACATTTCTCAATATGACCACTAGATGGAGGCATTACATTGCAAATTCCCATCACACACCTCCTCCCCATCCAACCCCAAAGCTCTTGCTACCAGCTTTTCCTTGCAACTTCCTAGCAAAGTAACCTTCTTGCAGACCCCCATTCCCCTCCCAACTCCCTTTTTCCTTCTGCCATCCTCAAAGTTTCTGGGGGGTACAATGCATGGCAGCTGTCATGACTTTTTGGGGTCTACTCGGACGCATCCGAGCAAGACAGCAAGCCTGCACGTTCGTACCCGCCACACACGCTTATGAACTTAAAGCAGGTCCAGATATTCGAACTCCTGAAATACAGTTTATTAAATGTCTGTCGGGAGGAGTCTATCAGGACCCACACTTACTTCAATTATTCAATCAACCTTCTTCCATATAAGCTATTCCTTTCTCTTGTTCCCTGACTCAGTCTGAATCAGCTTCATCGCTCCCACCTTCTTCCCCTTCACCTCTCATGGGGGTCTACTCGGACGCATCCGAGCTAGACAGCAAGCCTGCACGTTCGTACCTGCCACACACGCTTATGAACTTAAAGCAGGTCCAGATATTTGAACTCCTGAAAGTTGTTAAATTTTAATATTTGGTTGTGGTTCATCCATATAGTATTATTTATCTTAAATTTTTTTGTAGTATCGGTATCGTATTGAATCCAAAAATGTTGTGTATCGTATCGCCCACCCCTACGAGACATCACTGGTGCAAAGAAAGTGGAGAAAAACTGATGGGCTGTTTCCATGTGAAGCATCATTTACACAATGTTTACACATCGACACATTGTGGACAGATGCATACCCCTTTAGTGTGAGTATCTCATGGGGTCTGAGTATGAACATGGTAAGAGTATGAAGGTGAGCTACACAACAATATGCTTCATGCACATTGGAAACCAGCTCAGCTACTAACAGCTAATAGCTATTGCTTTAATGGAATGTATGTTCAGTCAGTTCAACATACACTGACTGGCCACATTATTAGTTTCACCGCACCAACTGATTATTAACGCTAATATCGAATTAGCCAATCACAAGGGAGCAATCAGTGCATTTTGGCTTGTAGACATGGTCGAGACGATCTGCTGCAGTTCAAGCCGAGCATCAGAATGGGCAAAAGGGGATTTAAGTGACTCTGAATGTGGCATGGTTGTTGCTGCCAAACAGGCAGCAGCAAAAGACCCACATTGCATATCATGTCAATATAATAATAATCCATAATGATCTTCTGTTGGCATCTGACGCTGGTCTTGTCTCCATCCTCATCCTACTTGACTTCTTGGCTGCTTTTGATACTGTAGCCCACAATATTCTTTTGACTAGACTAGAGGATATTGGCCTGTCTGGAACTGTTCTCGACTGGTTCACATCTTACCTTTCCAATCGTTCACAGTTTGTTCAAATTGGGCCACACCTCTCTAAATCATCCCCAGTTATCTCGGGTGTCCCTCAGGGGTCTGTCCTGGGACCTCTTCTTTTTCTGGTTTACATTCTTCCTCTTGGCGACATTCTCAGAAAACATCAAATAAATTTCCACTGCTATGCTGATGACACTCTACATTTCCTCCAAGCCTTCATCTTCTTTAATTTCTCCATCTCTCATCGCTTGTCTCACTGAGCTCAAATCCTGGTTCGCCACACATCTTTTAAAACTAAATGACTCCAAAACAGAGATTATTTTAATTGGCTCTAAATCATCTCTCTCCAAAACTCCGTTATCAGATGGCATAACAACCATACCTGTTTCTCGTCAGGCTAAAAGCCTTGGCGTTATTATCGACCACACACTCTCTCTTGAGCCACACATAAATTCTGCCACCCGTACTGCTTACTTTTACATTCGAAATATAAACCGTCTCCGTGCTTTTCTGTCCCCTACCGCTACAGAAACTCTAATTCACTCCTTTGTCACTCCCCGGATTGACTTCTATAACTCTCTGTTCCATGGCCTGCCAACCAAGACACTAAACAAGCTACAGTTGGTTCAAAACGCTGCCGCTAGACTAATAACACACACTCCGCACTCAGATCACATCACCCCGGTCCTTCTACAGCTTCACTGGCTTCTAGTTAAATTCCGATCTCAGTTCAAAATCCTCCTTCTCACCTATAAGGCTCTATATGGCTTGGCTCCCTCCTACCTCACTGACCTCCTGTCTATCCGCTCACACTCACGTTCACTCCGCTCTAGCTCAACCCTCATGCTCTCTCGCCCTCCTCCTCCTAGATCCTCCCTTGGTGAATGCTGCTCCAGCTCTGTGGAACTTGTTGCCTAATGAGATCCGCAGTAGCAGTGACCTGCAAGGTTTTAAATAGGGAATAAAAACTTTTTTATTTAGACAAGCGTTTAACCTGTAGTTGTCTGTTCTGCTGCTCATGCTTTTATATTGTGTTATGTTGTTTTTGTAATGTTTACAAGGTTGTCCGATTTGTTCTCTGTAAGGTGACCTTGAGTGACCTGAAAGGCGCCAGTAAGTAAAATTTATTATTATTATTATTATTATTATTATTATTATTATGAAGCAAACTATTGTTGAATCTATGCCACAAAGGATTAAGGCAGTTAGGGGTGCACTAGCAAGGTGTACATAATAAAGTGGCCAGCACATATTTATTATACACTGCCTGGACACATTTGCAATTCGCAATGTCTCAAGATTTATTTCCACTCAGTGTTACATTCCTATTTCACCAAGATCTTGCATTGGTGACGTTAGAATCTGACTGCTGCGTAAATCCCAAAGATTTTCAATGGGGTTAAGTTCTGGCTGGTACATGTGTGAAAATTATTCCTTTTCACTTATAAATACAGCTCTAGGGCTCCTCTAGCCCGAAAACGTCTAGGTTACCTTACGTAACCCCCGTTCCCTCAAGGAGGGAACGCAGACGAATGTCGAGTTCTTCGACTAGGGGACTTACCGATCCTGGGAGGTGGTACCGAATATATAATGGGCAAATTAATTGATTTAATTAAGCAATTAGCCGCTCTATAAGAGGGGCGCTCTGCTCTACACTCATTCTGCTTCTTCCGAGGAGCCGAACCCCTTACCGCTTGGCCCCTCAGATTAGAGACTTGAGCGGCTAGGCATGGCAAGGGAACGTCTGCGTTCCCTCCTTGAGGAAGCGGGGGAACCTAGACGTTACCTTACAGTCGAGAACACAGATGAATGTCGAGTTCTTCGACTAGGGGACCTCTATAAAGGGCCATGCTTCAAGTCCATCCAGTCAGGCTGACACTAAGCTGTGAAGGTTAGATCTAGCCAGACCCCAACTGGGTATATCTCCTTCTGCCCCTTAGCCCGGAATAAATCTATTGCGGGGAAGTCGCAAGGTGTTGTCACAGCAGGGCGACCAGAAGGAGTGCACCTTGATGTGGAACATGGTGCGCGGAGACCGCATCAAGACCTGAGAAGGGCTTCCCGCGAGTACATGTCTCCCCGGCTAATTAGAGGGGGTCATCATTCTGCACCACAAGGGAAACAGGGTATTACAAAACAACCTGAAAAGGGGTTTGTATAGAATACACAGACTGGGCCACCCAGAGGGGGGGGGGGGGGTCCTGAAGTCTGGACCCGAGTTCTGTAGGGGTCAGGCCCAACGGCAAAACCTTACTACCAGAACCTAGCAGAGCTGACTGTTCCGCTCAGTCAGATGCCACATGGGCGGAGGATAGAGTTCACCGAGCCACCAAAGGGGAGCAGTGAAAAAAGGATTCACCAAGCCACCGTGAGGGAGCCGTGAAGAAAAATGGTCTGCAGGCGCAGCACAACCAGAGTCCTCATCAGATGTTGTAGTCGGGGGTTAGCTGCCACCACTCAGCACCGCGGAAGGCACAGCGCCTACATCAGGGCAGTAGTGCCTGATAAAGGTTTGGGGTGTCGACCAGCCCACAGCTCTACAAATGTCAGCGAGTGAGACCCCCTTGGCTAAAGCCCATGAGGCGGCAACATCGCGGGTGGAGTGCGCCCTCAGCTTCTTTAGAGGGCAGGGTACATCACTCGTCTGGTAAACAAGCTGGATAGCCTCCACAATCCAACACGCTAACCGCTGCTTGGACACAGCGTACCCCTTACGCTGGCCCGCAAAACAAATGAAGAGCTGCTGGGAGATACGAAACTCCCGGGATCTGTCCAGTTAGAGCCGAAGGGTGTGGACTGGACAGAGAGTACCCTGGGCTGGGTCTGCCTCCTACCGGGGCAGGGCCTGCAGGGTCACCGTCTGGTTACGAAAGAGGACAGACGGGACCTTGGGGATGAATCCGGGCCTGATTATCACCAGGGAGTCCTCAGGGCCGAATTCCAGGCAGGATTCGTCGGAGGAAAGAGCCTGGAGATCTCCAACCCTCTTGATGAACGCTAAGGCCAACAGAAGAGCCGTCTTTAGAGAGAGAGCCCGTAAATCTGAAACGGCCATGGGCTCGTAAGGGGACATCCTCAGCCCTCTCAGGGCGATGGAGAGGTCCCAAGAGGGAACAGAGGGGGGCCTAGAAGGACGTAACCGTCTAGCCCCTTAGAGGAATCTTGACGTCAGATCGTGGCTGCCGATCGATTTCCCTTCGACCCGAAGGTGGAAGAAGAAAATCGCTGTTGCATAGACCTTAAGGGTCGAAGGGGACAGTCCCCGTTCGAACCCTTCCTGGAGAAAGGTCAGCACAACTCTGATAGGACACGTCCTAGGGTCTTCTCGTTGGGAAGAACACCAATCGAAGAACCGACCCCACTTCCCCACGTAGCACGCTCTAGTGGAGGGCGCTAACGCTTGTTCAAGGGTCCTCACCACTGCCGGTGGAAGAGGCAGGGGGTCCACCGAGGCCAGATATGCCATACATGGAGGGCCCGTCATTGTGACGCCGCGGCGAGAGCGGACAGCAAGGCCAGGGTGCGAACTGCCTTAAAGTGTGCCCTCATGTTCACGGAATCCAACTCCATACCGAGAAAAGTAGCTTTTTGCAATGGAGTGAGCTGGCTCTTTTCTCGGTTGACCTGTAACCCCAGACGCGTTATGTGCGCCAGGTCTGTATCCGTCTGGTGGATCAACTGGTCTCTGGACTCGGCTAATAAAAGCCAGTCGTCCAGGTAATCCAGAATCCGGATGCCTGCCCGGCGGAGTGGGGCAAGAGCGGCCCGGATGACCTTCATGAAGGTGCGCGGGGAGAGGGAAAGGCCGAAGGGCAGGACCCTGTACTGGTAAGCCTGGCCCTCGTAACAGAACCTTAGGTAGGGTCTGTGACGATGTGCCTTGGCCACCTGAACTACGCGTCCTTCAGGTCTATTGTAGCGAACCAATCCCCAGGACGAACGCACGGCAGCATGCTGCGGATCGTCAGCATCTTGAAGCGGAGCTTGGCCAGGCCCCGGATCAGACGCCTCAGATCCAGGATTGGTCGTAACTCACCTGACCCTTTTGAGTTCCAGAAAGTAAGGGCTGTACAACCCTCTTTCTGCATCGGCTGGAGGGACCGGCTCGACTGCTCCTTTGGTCAAAAGGGCGTCGATCTCCTCTCGCAGGAGTGAGGCGCCTGTCCGTGGGACAGGGGTCTCTAACACCTCGAAACCTGGGGGGTTTCACAAACTGAGTCGTGTAACCCAGCCGGATTGCCCGGAGGACCCAGCGACTGACACAGGTAAGCAGTCAGGGGTCCTACGTCGGACATGCCGATGAAGGCGGAGCCGCACGGATGAGGGCTTGGAGGCGGAATCACCCGGTCGGGGCTCTGGGTGCTGGTAGGTGGCTCTGAGGGGGCTACTGCCGCCATGTTAACCAACTGGGCCAATGGTACTCGCGTCGGGGTCTTCGTCAAATTATGAGGAAGAGGTACCCCCAACAGTGGGCGGTGAGACTATTATTCTCGGGAGAAATGCTAGATCTTTCTTGACAATGCTAGATCTTTTCTTTCTTCCCGGAGGACAGCAGCGAGGTCGTGGTGCCGCCCCCCCAGGGGGAGTCGGGTAGATGGTAAGACCCGGAAAGACCCAACATCCTCCCGAGTTGTCAACCCGCAGGGGCGCATCTTTTGAAAGAAGCCCACGTCTGCTTTCGAGAGCCCACTGAGGTTGACAGCACCTTCCGCCACCCTGCAGGGTCTTCCTCGGTCTCCTGGCCGGAGGCTTGGACCGTGTAAGAGGGTGCTTTCTCTCTGGAAACCAGCATGCGGAGAGGGTTCCAACCGAGCGCTTCGGAACCACGCTATTTACAGCGCGGAACCAAGCTCGCCCAGACCCTCGACGCAAAGTCTCCACGGCGGTGCCAAAGAGGCCATCTGGGAAAGAGAGTCCAGGAACCGCGCATGGTCCTTGGACATCATAAACCACAGATGGATTTCCTGGACCACAATGTGGACATTGAGCGGCCGGTGTGCTGCCGCTTTCGTAACCCACAGGGCGAATCTGACGCAAGCGCGAGTCTTGAACAGACTGTTGGCTGCCACCACCCTGGTACATTTCATGAAGGATTTTTGGCCAGAAGACCTACAAATCACCGTGGCATGTAAGCTACAGCAGCTTGACCCGCAACCAAAAAGCCTTCGTCATCAGGACTGACGAAAAACTTCCCGGCTTTGGAAGGGGCACCCTAACAAACCCAACGAGCGGCAGCCTGGTTGGGGCAGATGTGCCACGACAGCTGCTCTACTCGTGGAAATGCAGAGTAACCCCTTAGCTGCTGCAAGCGCCAGAGTGATGAAGGGGGAGGAGGTTCTAACCCTCGCAGACAGGGGAGCCTGCCAGAATTTTGAGCTTCTCATGCATCTCCGGGAAGAGAGGAGCTGACAGAGCACGGGGAATAATCCCAGCGCTTGTCGAGAACCAATTATCCCACCGCGACGGCGCTAAGCAGGGGGCGAGTCAATCGCAGAGTCGGTTTGAGAGCATCTCCGCAACTTCTGGCTCAGCTGCAGCCCCTGAGGGCAGCAGAACACGAGACACAGAAGGCAGCGCCCCTTCCGATGCTGCGGTGGGAGCAGATCGTCTGTAGGATCATACGAGAATCCAAGCAATGCCGGAGCATCGCTTGATTCACCCGCAGATCAGACGGAATGCACGCCTGATGCTAAGGCCTCGGAGGAACTCCCGATTTGTAGGAGCACCAGAAACCGAAACTTCGGTGTCCTCTTCCTCGAGAAGGATCTCCTGTACCTCAGTGTGCGGTAAGGCAGAGCATTGCATTGCAAACACTCATATTCTTGCTTCACAAGGCGGGAATCCAGCCGCGTTCCAGTGACACTGGGTGACACTTTAGTCCCGATTGGTGGGCCCCTTCTGGGCCCCCTTGGCTCCCAGTGGATCTAGCGTCGTCCATATGGTACACTCGGGGGAAGGAAACTCATATCGAGCAGTGTCCCCTGCACACTGCTCGATATGAGTCTCCTCTCACCGGCTGATGTAGAGCTATAATGCGCACCGCTTGACGTGCAGCTGGCATGTGCACACAGGCTGAATGAGTTGCACCTGGCAGTAACAATGTGTAGATTAGTTTAGCTTAGCCTAATTAATGAATTATCATTTAATTCATGTTGTGTGGCTCTCTAATTCTGATATACTGTTGATTTTATTCCCTATATGAGATTTTCAATCCAAACAAAATCTTACCCTTAACCAGAGAAAGAGCTATTTTTATAGGATATAAAAGTCAATAAATAAAAGAAAAGGGCTTGCCTTTGTTCCAGCTGAAGCGCATGTTTCCGAGGATCCAAAATTCTTCATCATCAAAGTGTATCTCTCCAGTCTGAGGGAAAAAGGCATGTGCCAGTTCTCCTGTGATACCATCGAAGCAGTGATGTACACGAGATTGAAGGCAGTCGGTGTGATTCACTGGGTAAAATCCTGAGATCAACAGATGATGAGATACTCTTCTGAGTTTGATTCTAATTGAGTCGGAATTGTTACTCATAGAAAAGGTGAGAATGAGGAATTAGGTAAAAGTTGTACAATGATCATATCTGTTTGCTTTCGAGATGATTCACATTTACAAACACCAATTCAAACCCAACTGTTAAGTTTATGCAATTTATATATTGATGTTTAGGCACACACTAAGAACCCTAAAATGTATATTTACAAAGTACAAAATGTTTTACAATCAGGTTATTTTTGTTCTGGACGCTTATTGTGAATATTAGGGATGAGCGAGTACAGCATTATCTGTATCTGTTAACCATTTGAATTATTTGTATCTGTACTCGGAGAGGGCGGGGCCTAGCCCAGAAGTGGGTGGGATTTAACCTGGAAGTGGGTCATGTGGTCTTGAAATGGGCGGGCTTTAACCGGTATGTTATTTTAAGCATGCAATTGATATGGGTTGATCATTTTTGAAATTGTTAAATTTGTTGCTGATTAGAAAATTAAAAACTACATGACAGCATCAGCATTGAGCTTCAGATCAGTGGTTTTGATCATGACAACAAATGAATAATATACAGAACAAGTTTTGCAACAATGAATACAACAGATGCGGTTGCAATTATGAAGTAAAATGTGATAAACAAGAGTTTTCATTTTAACACAACTTTTTTTTTAACCTTGAGCAGTGTTATTTTTATTTATTTATTTTTTGATTCTTTTTTATTTTTTTATTTCCACACCAGGTATGTGTGAGTGAGTGAGTGAGTGAGTGAGTAAGAGAGAGGCAGAATAGGAGATGTGGGGGGGGGTAATCTGTGTTCTACGGATCAAATAGTCTTATAGGTGGACTTGTAGCGTGTAAGACAGGCAGACACGTGAGTCGCTTTTACCAAGCACCACGTCTGAACAAACCCCACGTTTACCAAAACTCTACTGGTTAACCTGAAGTTGAAGAAACCCTAAACGTTTACGGAAAAAAACCTGCAAACCTGAGTGACTGAGGGAGAGAACAGAGAAAGAGAGAGAGCGCTGTTCTCTTCTCTTCTCAGTGTTCTATGTGTGTGTGAGCAGAGCGGGTTATGTGTGTAGGGGAGGGGCGCTGTGACTAGCCTATCACAGAACGCAGACACAGTAAACTACCCACTGAGAATTTTTATTCAATCCGAGCACGGATATTGACTCATATTGACTTGGCAAAAGTGCTTTAACCGTGCCAGATACTCGTTTCAGCCGAGTATCCGGCTCAACTCTAGTAAACATTGCATTAAATATTAGTATCAATGATGATACTAAATAATGGTAAAAACTATGATGTGGTAGCGTGTCACTGTACTTTATGGGATGACGTGCTAACCTGGCGTTTGAGAATCTCTTTGCGCATGGACTAAGAACTCTAATCAGGATTTGAGTTGAAGGGGAGACTGGAATCAATTACATGGGTGAAGGCACTCCTTTTTACATGAGAAATGAGAGAGCAAGATGAAGCAAGATTGAGTCCTTTTGAAATATTGATAGGAAGACCAGATAATATTGATTTAAGGATCTCTGGTTCTCCCTAGATAATTGACACAGTAAAAGTGAAGGTGATCCTTGTGATCTTTCCACACGCCCTGGGTTTTGGTGGATGTTCATGGAGCAAATTGTGATCATATTCATTCTGGAAAACAAAAACGAGGATGATACAAGGAGTTTCTGATGTGTGACAGAGCAAATCACATCAGATTTAAGACATGATGGCAGTTGATGTAGTGGTTCAGATGATTTTCCCTTCCCCAGAGTTAAAAACAAATGACTTTCAAATCTGAGTGAGAGGTTAAAAATGTAAAATAGAGAGATGAATAGAGAGGTAAAATAGGGACAAATCTAAAGATTAAATTAGAGAATGGCTGAAAACTAAATTTAGAAACTATATCACAATAGACATAGTGAAAGATAAAATAGAAAATGGTGAATTAGAACAACAAAATTAATTTACAGCAAAAAAGACTTTTTAATATGCGTTTGGTTATTCATGCAATTGAGAAATAAATTAGTTGGCTTTTTTGCATGTCCTTGACAAAAAATAACTGTACACAGAAAGTGGTTTACATACTAATGACATAATTTAATCTCCAGTGTATTTTTTGTACCAATTTTAATATCAGCCGCTTTGTCGGTGGGAACCTCCCTGAAGCTAAAGGGCGAGACATCACTCCACATTGAAAAAGCTCTGGAAATTCCTCTTCTTGTGTCACTAGCATTCATCAGATTCCTTGGGAATGATAAGAATCTGCATAAAGGACAAACAAATTACATTATTGTTACACTCTGTGACAATGATAAATAATTATCAACCCATTTCGAATCATTTCGTAGGTGCTTACTCCTCCACAAATTGATCAACATCCCAATAATATACAGACGTGGACAAAATTGTTGGTACCCCTCAGTTAAAGAAGGACAAACCCTCACTAAACCACTCGAAACTTACAAAAGTAACAATAAATAAAAATGTATTGCAAATTAAACAAAATCAGCCATCATTATTTTTTAATTATTTAAAAAAACAAACTGATGAAACAGGTCTGGACAAAAATTATGGTACCTCTATAAAAGATTGAAAACTATTTGACCAGAGTGACATGATTAACTCAGGTGTGTCCTTTGATTGACATCACAGGTGTTTCCAAACTCATAATCAGTCAGTCTGCTTATTTAAAGGGAGACAAGTAGTCACTCTGCTGTTTGGTGAAAAGGTGAGTACCACACTGAACATGGACAACAGAAAGCTTCTTCTTTCTTCTTCTTTTCCTTTCGGCTTGTTCCCAGTTTAGGGGTCGCCACAGCGAATCATCCTTTTCCACCTAACTCTGTCCTCAGTATCCTCTACTTTTGCACCAACTAACTTCATGTCCTCTTTCAGTACATCCATAAATCTCGTCTTTGGCCTTCCTCTTGACCTCTTGCCTGGCATCTCCATCTCCAACATCCTTCTACCAATATAACCACTATCCCTCCTCTGCACATGTCCAAACCATCTCAACCTGGCCTCTCTGACATTGTCTCCAAAACAACCAACCTGAGCTGTCCCTCTGATGTGCTCGTTCCTAATCTTGTCCATCCTCGTCACTCCTAAACTGAACCTCAACATCCTCATCTCTGCTACTTCCATCACTGCCTCTTGTCTCTTCCTCACTGCTACAGTCTCCAACCCATACATCATGGCTGGTCTCACTACTGTTCTGTACACCTTTCCTTTGATTCTTGCTGACACTCTTCTGTCACATAACACCCCTGACACTTTTCTCCATCCACTCCAACCTGCCTGCACTCGTCTCTTCACCTCTTTTCCACACTCCCCGTCACACTGGACTGTTGACCCCAAATACCTAAACTCCTGCAGCTTCTTGACCTCAGCCCCCTGTAACCTCACTGTTCTATTTCCCTCCCTCTCGTTCAAACACATGTATTCTGTCTTGCTGCGACTGACTTTCATTCCTCTTCTTTCTAGAGCGGACCTCCAACTTTCCGGGTTTTCCTCCACCTGCTCTCTGCTCTCACTACAAATTACAATGTCATCTGCAAACATCATTGTCCACGGCGATTCCTGCCTGACCTCATCTGTCAACCTGTCCATCACCATAGCAGATAAGAAGGGACTCAAAGCTGATCCTTGATGTAGCCCCACCTCCACCTTGAACTCCTTTGTCTGACCTACAGCACATATCACTGCTGTCTTACTTCTCTCATACATATCCTGAACTACTCTGACGTTCTTCTCTGCCACTCCTGACCTCCTCATACAGGACCATGGCTCCTCTCTCGGCACCCTGTCATACGCTTTTTCTAAATCCACAAAGACGCAGTGCAGCTCCTTCTGACCATCTCTGTACTTCTCCATTAACAATCTCAGAGCAAAAATCGCATCAGAAGTGCTCTTCCTGGGCATGAAGCCATACTGCTGCTCACAAATATCCACTTCCCTTCTTAGCCTAGCTTCCACTACTCTTTCCCAAAGTTGTATTGTGTGGCTCATCAACTTTATGCCTCTGTAGTTGTTACAACTCTGCACATCACCCTTGTTCTTAAAGATTGGTACTAGAACACTTCTCCTCCATTCCTCAGGCATCTTCTCACTCTCTAAAATCCTGTTGAATAACCTAGACAGGAACTCCACTGCTGTCTCTCCTAGACACTTCCACACCTCCACTGGTATGTCATCTGGACCAACAGCCTTTCCACCCTTCATTCTCCCCAGAGCCTTCCTCACCTCATCCTTTCTAATCTTTTCAACTTCCTGCTCTACAATATTTACCTCTTCCCCCTTCTTTCCCTTTCATTCTCCTCATTCATCAACTCCTCAAAATACTC
>SRMA01026979.1:67782-205876 GCA_007224835.1 Danionella cerebrum
GAACAATGTCGGCATACAACTTTAAATTTATCCACTCGTCTATCCCCGTTATGTATTTTAACAGAGAAGCCAAAGTGTTCTCAAACACGAGACCGTAGTGAGGTGAGAGGGTCTTCAAGCTCTGGCTTCTCTTTCGCTTTTGATATGATTCTCGTGCTCGTCAGTCAATAGCGTCCGTGCGGAAACTATCTCCGTGGAACAATGTCGGCATACAACTTTAAATTTATCCACTCGTCTATCCCCGTTATGTCTTTTAACAGAGAAGCAAAAGTGTTCTCAAACACGAGACCGTAGTGAGGTGAGAGGGTCTTCAAGCTCTGGCTTCCCTTTCGCTTTTGCCATGCCATTTTCCTACTCGCGCTCGTGCTCGTCACTCAATAGCATCCGTGCGGAAACTCGCCTAGGAACTTTGTTCCGCTGCGCTTAATATCGCGCTAATATTAGATTTCTATTATTTAATAAAAATACCGAATACCGAATTGGTACGCAAGTGTACCGAACCGAACAGGCCGTACCGAAATGGTTCAATACATACCGTGAAACGTTAAACCCTATTGAGTAGGTTTTTTGTTTATTTCTACTTTTTAGAGTAACTTTTAAATTTTGTAATTTTACTTTTACTTAAGTACGTTTTGATGTAAGTATTGTACTTAACTACATTTTAAATCCTATTCGTTACTGAGTAAAAAAAAATAATAATTGTGCGTGGAGGGAAGGAGGGGAGTGCGGAAGCTACAGCTTGATTCGCAGGAGAACAAACGCAGTGCGCTAACTCAAGAAAGATGGATACAAACAAAACAGATGAAAGTGAAATGCTGCTGAATTTGAATTCTTCAGAAACAAACCTGTGGCCATATTTACTAGACCACTTTGAATTTAAGCGCAAGAAAGGCAACAGCTTTATTATGCGGTGTAAACTTTGTTTGCCCAAGACGAATTGGCAGCTTACAAAAGCACCACATCAAACCTGCACGATCATGTTGAGGTAAGTTAAACATGCTACTTTTTTTACATAATTATTGTTCTGTTGCGCTGCATCAGCGAGTGACATTGCTAATGTTGGTTAGCACTAGGGTTAGAAACTAACAGGAACTTAGAACAAAATTGTCAATGCACAATTACCGTTAAGCTATTACCAGTGTCACGATTTACTGAAGTCTATGAAAAGAGTTAGAATTGTGATGGAAATTTTTTATGTAATGTCTCCATCTAGTGGTTATATTGAGAAATGTAATTTGAGAAACTTTTTAGAGCATATGTCATACTTTAGTTCCGCCCTTGAGGAGGAGGAAGTTAGAAAAGGGCTTGCTCACTCGCTCTCTCTCTCTCTTGCTCTCATGTGAGAATCACGCTGGGACTTGACTCTCTTAGGAGTCTCTTTGTTTCTCTCTTTTTCTTTTTTTCTCTCTTTCTCTTCTTTTCTATCTCTATATATTCTTTTTTCTTCTTTTCTCTTCTGGCGTTCGTTTATATTTTTAATAGGCTCTTAATATGCGCTAAACCACGTTCTTCCACGTTAGAGTCACGTGTGTAGGAAATGCGTTGAGACTTTAATCTTTGTAATAAATAGCCGCATTTGCTGTGTTCTCTCTCAAACGGTCTCCAGTGATTATTATCAATTGAGAAGGTATATTTTTAATTACCATAACAGAATTGATCTGCAGCAGATGTCATGTTAGAATTACTGGGCATTACTGTATAACCAATAAAACACTTTTGTTGAGATGCGGTGTCCAATCGAAGTGTTTTGATTCGTCACTAAGTTCAATGCGTAAGCTGACTCTGCGTTTGTGATTTCTCTCTTTATTGTAAGTTAAATGACAAGTTGTAATAGATTTTTTTGGCTGTGAAAGTGGATAACCTGCAGTAGACTCAAGTCGTGGACTGATACTGAAATAAACAATGTTTTTATTTTTTGATCAGTAAAGGCCATTAAACAATATTTTTTTATTATTAGTAGACAGAATGGTCTGTTATCTGACAATGGCGCAGTTTTTTTCATAAATTCTTGAATGTTTCTGACCCATTTTGACTTACTCTTGCACTACTGTTTTACAAAAGGATGCTCTGCTGAGTCCACAGTTTATGCCATATTCAGTGGTTGTGATGTTTTATGGGATTATTTGCCCTAAAATGACTTCCCTAAATGTTTTATATGGTTATTTGATTTATTTTTATTGCATTTTATTTATTTGTTTTTATTGCACTTTAATTTTAAAAGTTGTTTCCTTAATTAAAAACAACCAGCTTAAATTTATTATTATATTATATGTAATATTTATATTACATCTTTTACTTTTTAACTACACTAGAATCACCCACCCACCACTGTTGTTCAAAAATAAAAAAAAATACTCAGTAAATTTTACTCAGAGTAAAATTTTAGAAGAGTTACTTTTTACTTTTACTTGAGTAGATTTTTTTTTTGGTCAGTACTTTTACTTGTACTTGAGTAAAATTTTATTAAAGTAACAGTACTTTTACTTGAGAAGCATATTTTATTACTCTTTCCACCTCTGACAGTAGCCAACCTCCCTGGACGTGGCCGCAAGATGAAAATTGAAGAGACGGATCGTTCGAATTGTATCCAAAGAGCCCAGAACAACCTCCAAAGAAATTAAAGGTGAACTCCAAGGCCAAGGTACATCAGTGTCAGATCACACCATTTGTCGTTGTTTGAGCCAAAGTGGACTTCATGGGAGACGACCAAGGAGGACACCACTGCTGAAAAGAAATCATAAAAAAGCGAGACTGGAATTTGCAAAAATGCATGTTGACAAGCCACAAAGCTTCTAGGAAAATGTCCTTTGGACAGATGAGACCAAACTGGAGCTTTTTGGTAAGGCACATCAACTCTATGCTCATAGACTCAAATACCAAGCATACCAAGAAAAGAACACTGTCCCTACGGTGAAACATGGAGGAGGTTCAGTAATGTTTTGGGGCTGCTTTGTTGCATCTGGCACAGGGTGTCTTGAATGTGTGCAAAGTAGAATGAAATCTGAAAACTATCAAAGCATTCTGGAGAGAAATGTGCTGCCTCGTGTCAGAAAGCTTGGTCTCAGTCACAGGTCATGGGTCTTTCAACAGGACAATGATCCAAAACACACAGCCAAAAACACCCGAGAATGGCTGAAAGAAAAGCAACAAAATATTGAATTATGGGTATCATAATTTTTGTCCAGCCTTTCTTTTGTTGTTGTTTTTTAAATAATTATGTTAACCATCAATTCAAAAGTAATGGCTGATTTTGATTATTTAATTTTCCATAAATTTTTATTTATTGTTACTTTTGTAAGTTCCAAATGATTTCAGTGAGAATTGTGGGTTTTTCCTTCTTTTACTGAGGGGTACCAACAATTTTGTCCACGTCTGTATTTAAGTTTAATAATTGTCAGTTTCTGTAGGTGTTTTCCTGATGGATGGTAGTGGATAAACTGGTAGTAAAGAGACTAAAGTTAAATGTGAATTTCATGCCTTCTTTATGGACCACAATATTTGCATTACATTTGTTTGATTATGTTCCCACTGTTAACAATGATCACCAGAGACAGTAATTAACAAAGTCCTTTTGAGTCCCTCTGCATGGTAAAGAGCCACTGGAGAATGGTGCAGTTTACACACCTGTGGAATATGTTTTATGTAATGTCACAACAGATTTATAAATTTTATTTAAATTGATCACTAAAACATTGAGAGAGTTCTCCAGTTTAGGCTTGGTTTATGCACAAAGGGTGGCATTAGACCAGCAGCAGTATCTTCAATCTTTGAGAATGAAAAGATTCCGGTAGAGGACCATCTGCCACTTCTACGTAGCCCACTAATAACAAACACTGTCATTACCACACAGCTGATCACCCCCTTCTCCTGGGCTTTTAAAAATATTATGTGCAACCCCTGCCGAGTTAGAGGAGTGTTGTGACACTTTAATGTTAAAGTGAGGAGTCTTACTTGTATGTGAGTTTTAGCTTGTCCCATTTGAGTTTCTCTGGTGTGAGAGTGTAGCGCTTGTTTCTGGACAGATGCAGGAGATGAGAGCGAGCATCTTGGTTAATGCCAATCAGAACCACTCCTGACAGGGAAAGAGATTCTTCCTTGGGACAAAAAAAAAAACATTGAAGAATAGAAACGATGATTGATCCCAAGATTGGCATTCAAATCTAACACTACTTTTGATCATTTTTCACACACACACAAAAAAAACACTTCATAATGTTAAGGATAAGCAACTGGTGTCATGTGTTTTGATTAAAATCATGTAAATAATGGATGAGTTAATCCATCATTCTGAGGATGAGCAAACTCTCATGTTGGAAAAAGAAATAGGGAGATACCAATAATAAATATTTTGGAAGATGATCCTGAGTTTGCGCTCTATTAATTTTTATTCAATACCGCAACTGGGTTAAAACCCCAATTCTGCCTTTGAAAGATTGTGTAGTTACACTGCCCAAATATTCTGTAATCTATGAATATAAGCTATATAAAGTATACCCATAAGATTTATATAATAATGGTACATGGTTTCAACTGTTCTGGGAACAAAACTGTTCCGGGTTCCACAAAGTGCTTATTCTGCCTATAAAAACCTATTTCGTGTAGTGTTGCCATTGGTGACTCGCCCTCTTGGTTTGTTGTCAAGGGCCCCCATCGGAACCCGCCTGTTGAATTTGGCACCCCCAGGAGCTTCAGAGCCAGTTCGAGGAGGTCTAGGAAGGGTTCTAAAGGTCCCACCAAGGTGAATGAGGGGATTGCTAGGACCTCAGGAATCTGAATCTAGAGTCCTGTGACTTTTATCAGGTTTCAGGCTGATAAGGCCCTATCCATTGCGTCATTCTATAAAACACATTGAAAACAGTATAAAATGGGCCCTTGGAAACCCTGTGAAGCTCCCAGCTAAGTAAATGAGGGCATAGAATGTGCTGTACAATGCCCTCATATTATAACTGGGGTTTAATAAGGATCCATCAAAGCGTTGATTTTATATGTATTTTTAAACGTTTAAAGCTCATGCAGGTCAAAAAGTCAATTTGATTTTTTCAGATGATGAGGGGGTCTAGGAGAGGTTATGAAGGTCACAGCTAAGTTATGGTTCTCTCACCATGACCCTGTGATACCAAATCTTGAGTTTGAGCTGATTGCTTAAACTTTGATGCATGTACAGGTCTAACAATTGCATTGGCCTATGAATGCATTGAGACTAAGTGAGCGGGGCCAGGCATGAGGATGCTGTTATCCGAGCTACCTTAATGAGGTACTATTGTTATCGGCCTGACCTCATAATGCAGAATCTCAGGTTTGATTCAACTTCGAGGGATTTAGATACCTAAACATTGCTGCTGCCAATACGAATGCAGTGAGGTTGTTAGGAGGGCCCGGATGAGGTTGTGGTTACTCGGGTTAATCTCACAATGCGAAATCTTGGGTTTTGAGCTGGTTGTTTGAACTTTAATCCATGTAGGGGCAGGGGAAACACCACTGGGTCATTGTGTGTGTGTGTGTGGGGGGGGGGGGGGCAAAGTCACAGGGTTTCCAAAATTGGGGTACTCATCATCCATAATGATCTGATGTGGGGTGTGAAATTTGGTGCCCCAAGCATCTTTCCAGGGGTGCTTTTGAGGGCTTTAAAAATCTCCAGGCTTCACTGTTAGACTTTTTTCAAGGGTTTGAGCACACAGCTTTTATAGCTCATTACAATTTAACTGTATGTTGGTCAGGTTGAGGGATGGGTGTGCAGTGCATCTTATGTTTTCACCTTAAAATACCTTTTAAAGGTTTGAGCCATTATCCCTCCCTTGTTTGTCTAAACAAGAAGCCTCTCCCTGTTTTAATGGCAGAAAAATTTGACAGTCATCAGCATAACAGTGAAATGTGACACCATGCTTTCTGAAAATAGATCCAAGAGGAAGTATATACAGAGAGAAAAGAACAGGGCCAAGTATAGAGCCTTGAGAAACGCCACATGTGAGACGTGCTGTAGGTGACTCTGCTGTTCCAAGCTGTACACAAAAAGTTCTTGTAAAAAATTAGAAAGCACATAGAGATCTAAGCCAGGCTTTTAAACAGTGGTGTCACCACCGCATGCTTAAAACTCATAGGTTTTAAGCATGACACAAACCACTTGACAAACTGCTGTTTATGATGTTAACCTCTTAAGCCCGAGAGTCCCCGGTACCGGGGACTTGCCCCCTTGTGTGTTACATTTTCGCTCATAGCTCACTAACCCTGAGAATAACCCACACATATGAAATACTGTTGTGCTCAGCGGAAACTCCTCTAAAAACTTATCTAATTCAATTTCATATCCATTAACCACAGCTCGAACGCCATGCAAATAAACAACAACATATCCAGAGTATAAGTCATGACCAAGTTTTTGTTTATGTGCGATATGTATCCAAAATATAAACGGAGAAATGAAAGCTAACAACCAGCTGAATCCAGCGATATGCAACTCATTTACATGGCACAAATTATTACAGAGCAGGGACCGAAAGTTCCCCGAAAAAACGCCAGCAAAAACAGAGCAAGCATGTAAATCTTGTCTTACCTTTGCCGTTTTATAACAAAAGTTATTTCCATAGTGATAAAAGTCCGTTTGTTGTTATGTCCGGTCAATAGCTTCACGGAAACGCCATTTTGGCTCTTTTCTGTAGCTCTGTGCTCGCATAACATGGCGAAATATGGAAACACTACCTGTGCGTATCTACCTGTGCAGGTCTCTCCACACTCCGTGTCCTGTGATTCGTCGGGGATCCTGTCAGTCTCAAAATGGTGGATATCATTGGCTTCTTCAGATTCAAAGCTTTTCAACAATATATAGAGCTCCCAGATTGGACAGATGGTCGGGGGGTAGGGACACGCGGAAGTTGGAACGTTGGGAGTACTGTGAATGAAACGATATGCAAAAGTGCACAAAGATGGCGTAAATGGGCTTCCACCCCCCTTTTACAGCGTTTCTTTAGGAGTTTTTTTGCTGAAATCATGTCCCGTAAGCAAGAAAAGAAGACCATGAACGTAGCGGAAGCTTTGGACAAGATTTTTTCCATATTTCAATTATTGTGCCAAATTGTGCCAAACTGTGCCAACATGGATTACGCCTGAACTTTGTTCAATCAAAACCTGTACAGAATATTAGTTTCTTGTAGTGTGGACACCAAACTTGCTACAGATGTCCTTCACATGTAGTGGTTACAATTGATTGTGTTTATTTGCTTCGTTACAAGTAAAATAAGGAGATATTAGAGGAAACATATGGGGTTTAGGCGGAGTTCATTTTTTGGCCATTCCAACATCAATTACTCTTACCCAGTGTTCTTGACTGTCAAATTAACTTATCCACACCACCCCCCCAAGAACCAATCTTCATTTTGATACCAAGATTTGCAGTTTAGACCTTGTAAAAGCTAAGAAATTCCTTAAAAAGTAAAAGTATAGGATTTTCGGAAAATAGGCCTCAGGGCTTAAGAGGTTAACATGTTCAAATTTTTGAATCGGCCATTTGGACTTTGTCCAATTTGCATTCACAGAGTCACTTTCAAAAGATGATTAAAATATATACTACAATCGAACGACACTGGGTTCATATGGGCACGGATGAGACCCATCTTTTTTACAGCCTCATAGCATAACCTATTCCTTTCCATTTTCCTTTAATTATTTCTATTTTCATTTTAATACATTCATGTTTCACTCTAATTATGTTTATAATAGTGCTTGTTAGCTTACATTAAAATATTATTAATTAACTATTTTTCTCTGTGCTTTTACTGTTTAGGAGACACCTGGTCTAATGGTCACTGGATGCTCACAATTGAAGGTGAGGTAGTCTGTGAGAGCACTCATCCCAGCTTTCTATCTGGCCTGGCAACGTTCTTTGCTGCCTTTTATGTGTTTAACCTGGAGTATCTGGAGGAAGCAGCCTGCACCATGGAGTGTATCCAGAGGTAAGAGTCACATTCTGACAACATAATTCCCTGAATATATTGCTCAGTGAGATGTTCGTACAAAATACTGAAACTTATCAAATATGTCTTGATTCTTTAGAATGCACAAAGACTTCGAAAGGAACAAAAATATCCAAAGTTATTGGGAAAATGGTTCAGAAGAGATGTGGTGCAGTTAATCCACACATTGCTTCTCTTTTGTGCAAGCTTATGGACTTTCACTGGAATTTCTGAAATGTAAGAATCATACAAAATCATACATATTCATCCTTTTTGTTTTACCATACTCTTTCTTAGCTGTAGAGCTCATATGCTTCTCTCTTCTCATCTTATCTCAACTGTATTGCTCTTCTCATCTGTATCACTCTTCTCATCTGCTCCTCTCTCATCTGTATCTATCATCTGCTCCTCTCTCATCTGTATTTCTCTTCTCATCCGCTCCTCTCTCATCTGTATCTGTTGTCTGCTCCTCTCTCATCTATATCTATCATCTGCTCCTGTCTCATCTGTATCTCTTTTCTCATCTTTATCTATCATCTGCACCTCTCTCATCTGTATCTCCCTTCTCATCTGCTCCTCTCTCATCTGTATCTCTCTTCTCATCTTTATCTATCATCTGCACCTCTCTCATCTGTATCTCAACTGTATCTCTCTTCTCATCTTTATCATCTGCACCTCTCTCATCTGTATCTCAACTGTATCTCTCTTCTCATCTGCTTCTCAACTGTATCTCTTCTCATTTGTTTTTCTCTCATCTGTATCTCCCTTGTCATCCGCTCCTCTTTCATCTATATCCATCAAATGCTCCTCTCTCATCTCTATTTATCATCTCCTCCTCTCTCATCTGTATCTCAACTGTATCTCTCTTCTCATCTGCTCCTCTCTCATCTGTATCTCAACTGTATCTCTCTTCTCATCTGCTCCTCTCTCATCTGTTTCTCAACTGTATCTCTTTACTCATTAACTCTTCTCTCATCTGTATCTCCCTTCTCATCCGCTCCTCTTTCATCTATATTCATCAAATTCTCCTCTCTCATCTCTATCTATCATCTGCTCCTCTCTCATCTATATCTCAACTGTATCTCTCTTCTCATCTGCTCCTCTCTCATCTGTATCTCTCTTCTCATCTATATCTATCATCTGCTCCTCTCTCATCTGTTTCTCAACTGTATCTCTTTTCTCATTTGCTCTTCTCTCATCTGTATCTCCCTTCTTGTCCGCTCCTCTTTCATCTATATCCATCAAATGCTCCTCTCTCATCTCTATCTATCATCTGCTCCTCTCTCATCTATATCTTGTGACGGAGACCCATTCAAATCAGCGCGGTCCTGGCATAAACACGGAACACCTGGAGCCTGCTATCAGGGGCAAAGCGGGAACAGCCGCGCCTCATCAGCGCGGCAGTATAAGAGAGAGAGAAAGCTTCCACAGAGAGGATGTTCTCCAAGGAGTGCACAGCCTAATGTCTCTCTCTCTCTCTCTCTGACTCCAGACAGCCCGTGAGACGCCGCCGCCGTTCCGCCTCGAAGCCCGACCCTCCGAAGAGGTCACCAGCACGAACACGGACACGAGCACGAGCACAAACCCCCACTGGGAATCTCACCGGCACGAGCAGAAGAAGAAGACGTCACAAATAACGAGCACCTAAGGCAGCACTTCCACCTCACCATGTATTATTTCTTGAATAAATCCACCCTCTGGGGACTGTTTCTGTTACAACCTTGTTGTGTGATCCCTGTCCTGCGACAACTGGTGGAGAATGCAGGTATAACACCCAAGGGGGGATCACACACAAGCCTTCGTAACCCCGGAATTCCTAACACTGCAGATATAATTTTATTTATTTTTGTTATTTTATTTATTTATTTATTTTTTTTCCTCCTCTCTCTTATTTTTTGTGGATTCAGGATTTTCGTACGGTGCATGCCGCTCCCCCTGCAACGATGGAAGATCTGGTGAAACATCTGGCGGAGCTTAGCGTGAGGCAGCAGCAAATTGTCGAGTTCCTCGCCAAGCAGCAGAGTGAAACGGACAGGAGGGTCAGCGAACTTCAGGGCGCCAGCGCCCAGTTAATCCCGCTGCCCGACGTGAGAGCGCAGGCTGCACGTCTTCTCCAGAAGCTCACTCCGCACGACGATGTCGAAGATTACTTGAAAATGTTCAAGTCAACAGCAGTGGGTGAAGGGTGGCCACGTGAGGAGTGGGCACGGGCGTTGGCGCCGCTACTGACCGGCGAGGCACAACGCGCCTTTTTCTCACTGGATGCTAATGTACGAGAGGATTATGGAGAACTAAAGAGGGAAATCCTCGCTCGCCTGGGCTTGTCGCCCATCGCCGCGGCCCAGCAATTTCATGAGTGGGAGTATCGCCCTCGCCGGCCAGCTCGCGCTCAAGCCGCTGACCTGTCCCGCCTTGCTCGACTCTGGCTGCTAGAAGGAAGCCCCTCCGCCAGCCAGGTCGTTGACAGAGTGGTTTGGACAAGCTACTGAGGGCCCTCCCCCGTGCGCAGAAGCAGGCCGTCAGGATGCGCAACCCATCCACTTTATGGGAGGCCGTGGAGGCCATTGAGCTGGCGGAGGTGGCCCACCGCGAGGAACTCGGGGAGCGCGCGCCACCGTACCCCCAGAGGGTGGTCCAGGACCCGCGTCCACAAGGGGGCACCCAGCGACCAGAGAGCAGACCGGCGGCTCCCGTTCCCCAGGATGAACCGATGCCTACGGAACCACCATCACCACCTAGAAAGACGTGGCTGGCAGGTTGTGGATTCCACCATCGACTACCCAAAGGAGCCCCAGAGGTGGCGGTAAAGATCAACGGGCGTCGCTACCAGGCGTTGTTGGACTCGGGGAGTTCAGTCAGCCTGCTGAGGAGCCAGCTCCTCCCACCTCGTCCTGACACCCACGCCGTGCTGCCGATCACCTGCGTACACGGAGAGACCCGGGAGGTGAAGGCCTGCCAGGTCCAGCTCCAGGCCAGAAGGGAGACCTGGACGATCGAGGTGGGGTTGGTGAAAGACTTACCAGTACCAGTGCTTCTCGGCAGGAATTTCCCCGGGTTCGCAAGTCTGCTCACCGCCGCCAGTCGCCGACCTGTCTGTCATGGAGGGAGCCGCCCAACCTCGTCGCAGGAGAAGGCTTCGACCAACCCGGCTGTTACCTTGGCAACGGATAGCGGGAGGGATGGTGAGTCCACCCCCCCGTCGGCTAATCTGTTCTATGATGTATTTCAGAGAGTCACGCGAGGGGGGTCCTTCAGCCGCGCCCAACACGAAGATGATCGACTGAAGCACTGTTGGGCTCAAGTGCGCATGGCTGAAGGACAGGAGCTCCATCCCGGACCCCATCCTCTCCCGTACTTCCTCGTAAAAAATGGTCTGCTTTACTATGTCGCAGAGCGAAGGGGGGAGGTCAAAGACCTACTCGTCGTCCCCCGGTCGAAGACGGAAACCATCCTGGAGTTGGCGCACTCCCATCCGATGGCGGGGCACCTGGGAGCGGCCAACACAGCCCAACGGATCAGGGACCGCTTCCATTGGCCGGGGATTGACGGCGAGGTCAAAGCGTTCTGCCAGGCATGCCCCACCTGCCAGAAGACATCGCCGAGGACGCCTCCCCCAGTCCGCTAATTCCACTCCCCATCATAGGGGTGCCCTTTGAGAGGATTGGAATGGACTTGGTAGGGCCGCTGCCGAAGTCTGCCCGAGGCCATGAGCACATCCTGGTCGTCGTAGACTACGCCACCCGGTACCCGGAAGCCGTGCCCCTGCGAAAAGCTACGGCAAAGAACATCGCCAACGAGCTCTTCCTACTATTTAGCCGGGTGGGTATCCCCAGCCAGATACTGACTGACCAGGAAACCCCCTTCATGTTCCGGCTAATGGCTGACCTCTGCCGGCTGCTAAAAGTTGACCAGCTCCGTACCTCCGTCTACCACCCCCAGACTGACGGCCTAGTTGAGAGGTTCAATCAAACCCTAAAGACAATGCTAAAAAGGGTGGCCGCTGAGGATCGGAGAGATTGGGATAGGATGCTTCCCTATGTCCTCTTTGGCATCCGCGAAGTGCCCCAGGCCTCCACCGGGTTTACGTCTTTCGAACTCCTGTTTGGCCGTCAGCCGAGGGGGCTCCTGGATGTCGCCCGAGACGCATGGGAGCAGCAGCCGGTAGCGCTCCGCTCTGTGGTAGAACACGTAACCCAGATGCGTAAGAACATCGAGCGGGTCATGCCGTTAGTCCGGGAACACTTGGTCCAGGCACAGCAACAACAACAAAGGCACTTCAACCGGGCAGCCCAGCCCCGGGAGTTCCAGCCGGGAGATCGGGTGATGGTCCTGGTCCCCACCTCGGCCTGCAAGTTTCTGGCTAAATGGCAGGGGCCCTATACCATCACGGCCAAAGTCGGTGACGTAAACTACAAAGTCCGACAGCCTGGAAGGAGACAGCCAGAAAAGCTCTATCATGTCAACCTCCTCAAGAAGTGGGTGGGGACCAGAGACCAGCTCGCCGCGCTCGCCTCCTGTTCCCCGCTGATCGTGGATTCCGGTGACGACCTCTCGGCTGCCCAGAAGAAGGAGCTGCAGCACCTGGTCAGTCAGTTCCAGGATGTGTTCTCCCATCAGCCGGGGCAGACCAACGTTGTGGAACACCATATCCGGACCCAACCTGGAATGATCATCCGGCAGCGGCCCTATAGGGTACGCTGTGAGACGCCGCCGCCGTTCCGCCTCGAAGCCCGACCCTCCGAAGAGGTCACCAGCACGAACACGGACACGAGCACGAGCACAAACCCCCACTGGGAATCTCACCGGCACGAGCAGAAGAAGAAGACGTCACAAATAACGAGCACCTAAGGCAGCACTTCCACCTCGCCATGTATTATTTCTCGAATAAATCCACCCTCTGGGGACTGTTTCTGTTACAACCTTGTTGTGTGATCCCTCTCCTGCGACAATCTCAACTGCATCTCTCTTCTCATCCGCTCCTCTCTCATCTGTATCTCCCTTCTCATCTGCTCCTCTCTCATCTGTATCTCTCTTCTCATCTGCTACTCTCTCATCTACATCATCTGCTCCTATCTGATCTTAACAGTGGCTCTAATGTATGGTAATGTAATAATGTAGTGGTAATGTATACCACTGTGTGTTTTAGCTTTACTGCCTTGCCCTGTTAGCAAACTGTGTCTACAGTAATGCAGATGTTTTATCAATCCTATTTATGTGACTGTCATACAGTAATGTTAATTTTGACATGCCTTTTTGCTTTTACTTTATAGAATCCACACATTACCACACAGTGGTGGCAGAGGAAAGATATTTGGTATTGAACAGGAGTCTGCCATTGTAGATATGGTAGTGGCAAACAATGCAATCAGACTGCGTGAAATCCAGGCAGCAGTAATTGGAGATCAGGGATTATTTAGAAATATAAACAGTGTGAGTTTGGCAACTATAGATCGAGTCCTTAAACGAAACCATGTCAGAATGAAGCAGCTGTACAGAGTTCCATTTCAAAGAAACTCTGACATTGTAAAGGAGGCACGATTCCAGTATGTGCAGGTACAGATATTTTTTATTGTAATACCTAGTTACATGCGACTTGAATAATTTGCTTTATTAATTTGTTCTTTTTCTTAGAGAATAATGGGGTTTGAAGCTGAAGGGGCACATCACAAATTCATTTTTGTGGATGAAGCTGGCTTCAACCTCTGTAAAGTCAGGAGACGCGGGAGGAACATCATTGGGCAGAGGGCCACTGTCACAGTGCCAGGTCAGAGGGGTGCCAATATCACCATGTGTGCTGCCATCTCCAATGATGGGGTCCTTTGCCACATACCAACTATTGGCCCATACAATACAGAACGCCTCATCACATTTCTGGATGCATTGAAAGAAATACTGATTCCACCCGAGAGAGAGGTCTGTTGAGGCCAGGCATGACTCTGTATGTCATAATTTGGGACAATGTGGCTTTCCACCACTCTCGTCTTGTGAATGAATGGTTTGCAGCACAGCCTCGTATTATGATGCAATTCCTCCCTGCATACTCTCCTTTTCTGAACCCAATCGAGGAGTTCTTCTCTGCTTGGAGGTGGAAGGTGTATGATCACCGGCCATATGAGCAGGTGCCCCTCCTGGAGGCAATGAATGCTGGTTGCTTGGCAATAGGTGCAGAGGACTGCCAGGGATGGATACGCCATGCAAGGAGGTATTTCCCTCGGTGCATTGCAGGGAAAACATTCAATGCGATGTTGATGAGAACCTGTGGCATAATCGGCAAGAACGAATGTGAAGGATAAAATATTTTTTTCTTTTTTTATAAGGCATTTCCACCCATAAGTTACCTTTGTTTGTGGTTTTTTTTCAGTATCCATTTGAGTTGTACAGCATTATATTGCATATTGGTTGCTGTATTTTGCTTTCCATCGTGTAATGATTGACTGAAATAATAAATTAATTTGACCACAAGTTGTGGTGTTTGATGGAAATATTTGCTTATGTTGCATGCTTTTAATGTTTTGTGAGTGTTAGAAAAACTGTAAGCTGTTCTCTTAGTTTTTTTGTAGCTTCTCAATGTGGCGAATGGCATCAGGAGCCGAACTGTTTTTTTCTGGCTTTCCTGTGGCCTGTGTGTTCATGTGGTGATTTGAACATTTAAATCAACCATGTGATGGTAAAGTGACTTGATTTTTAAGAGAATTGGAAGTGAGTGTTTACTCTATGTTGTAATGTGTTCCCAAAACTGCAAAAATTGAAGCAAAGAAAAAGACAAAAAATGTACAAATGTGTGTGTGTTTGTGTACTACAACCTATTGATTTGTATTAATGGAATAGTGATAAATTGGAAGATAAACACATAAACCGATAAATTGTGCACAAATTCTAGTAAATAGTAAACATGTAAATAATGCTCTAATAAAGCATTGATGAATGCAGTTTAGTCATTAGCTGACTTTTTTGTCCTCAAATTATTACCTAGACTAAAACTTAAATATAAGTAAATGGGATCTAATTTCCAAAATCGACAGGAAGTCAGTTATTTCCCAAAAACCTCTAAAAATGGACAATTTTGCTCATGTCGTACTTTAACGAACTCCTCCTAGAGATTTCATCTATTCGTCTCACAACTCGTGCAGCACTATCTTAAGGCATATGAGATGTTAAATTGAAATACTTTTTTGACTTCAATAAACTATGTGCGCACAGCGGTCATCCAAAGTCGAAATTTTGTCGTAAACAGGAAGTTGTTATAACTCGGCCAAGCAATGTCCGATCCAGTTCAAAATCGCTATGTATGTTAAGAGTCCATATCTTAACAAATCAAAATAGCGATATGCAGTGTCAGTTATAGCGCCACCTAGTAGCAACATGTAATAGACCATTTTCTGTGGTTTTATACTTGTATTTCAGGCTCAGCAGGGCTTGAAATTGCGACCATTTTGGTCGCACATGCTCCCAAAATTTCACCTATGCGACTTTAAAATATATTTGGAAGCATTTGTGCGACTGCATATAAATGTTGTAGTGCGACCCGTTTTCATTTCTCAATAAAACGTCAACAGTATATGTACCTTCTGTGTACTGAATGCTGATACAGTGACCGCTCTGCCATGCAGATTTTGATAGATTAATATTAGCTGTCAATCACTCAGTCAGGTGACGGCGCTAACTAGCGCGGGCAAATGTAAAGGGAAGAAGAAGAGGGAAAATGAAAAGAACACTGACAGACTTCTTTTGCAAGCCACCTAAATTAACAAATAATCGCGCTGGCGATTGTGATCATGTGGTGAACGTTGATCCACCAGCCGAAAAGAAGGCGTACAGTTTTCGGAGAGAGTGGTTGAAAGACTTCGAGTGGCTCCGCTATGAAAATGGCTCTATGCATTGCATTCACTGTAAAACCTGTGGGTGACACAGCGCCACTGAATCTACACATTATAAGCGTGAGAGCTTGATCAAACACGGTGAGAGTGCCAAACACAAGAAATGCAGGGACAAGTGTGTTGCAAAAAGTTCAGTATCATCAGGTTCGATCGTTGAGGCTTTTAATCGCCCGGATGCTGCTAGCCGTTCCGCGCAATTGGCAGAGCTGAACATAAAATTTAACACTGCATACACCATCGCCAAAGAAGAGCTCGCCTTCACAAAATTTAAACCCATTTTGCAGCTCATGAACAAGAACGGTATTGCAATAAACATGACACATGCAAATGACAAGTCATTTGCCAATATCATCAGCGTAATAGCAGACACCATCCGTGAGAACACTGCAGTTAAAATATCGTCAGCCCAGTACATCTCATTCATGATCGATGGAGACACCGACCTGTCTGTCAAAGAGTGCGTTATTGGTTATTGTGTATATCCTGCTTGAAGGACAGCCCACAGACATCCTCGTCGGGCATGTTGAGGTGGAACATGCTAATGCTGATGGTGAGTTTTTTTTTCTTTTCTCTATTCTATTTAATGCATTATAGCCTATTTATTAGCCTATTTATTATAAGTTATTGTTATATAAATTGTTAAAGTGTTAATGTTGTTACACCTATTTAAACTTGTATGTAACTATTGGGAAATCATTTAGGAATCTATGCAGCAACCAAGTCAGCATTTGCTGGTCTTGGGGATACAGAAGACAGTGGCTATGGGAGCTGATGGAGCAGCTGTGAATCTTGGGAAGAGGGGAGGTGTTTCAGTGAAACTCCAAGAGGAGGCAGGAAAGCACATCATCCCATTTCACTGCATGCCTCATAGGTGAGCTAGAACAGATTAACAAAAGGCTAAGGCTCTCTGTCTTGATATAAAACTAAATTTTCAGATTTGTACTCTATTTGTACATTATTTTAGATTGGAGCTTGCCCTACTCTCTGCTCAGAAGGATTCACCTTGGGTAGGCAATGTGTACAACCTGCTCCACATAATTTGGAAAACTATCACTTCAGCTCTAAATCCAGAAGAGAGTTAAAATGCCTTGGAGTCGAACTGGGTGTATCGGTGAACAATCCAAATGGTGTCAAGGGGGGAAGATGGTTGCCACATGTATCCAGGGCATTGGATGTGCTCCTGAAGCAAGAGAAGAAGGAGGGGACCTTGGAAGATTCTGGGCAGTACACAGCTGTATATGCTCATATGGACCACCTAGCTGCATCATCAACAAATGCTGATGTAGCTGGCAGAGCAAAGCATGTCAGTGTAAAGAATGGGTAGAAATGTTCATGGCCTTTCAAACTGTGTAGAACTTTACCTGCTCTGTCATACCTGTATAAATAATTACCTGCATAGTGCTATGTCGTACATGTATGGGTATTGCATGTATGAAGGTATAATTTGATTGTTCTTCTTTGTAGATCAAAGAGACCATGGAGGATGGCTCATTTCTGGCTTTCTGCCATTTCTTGGCAGATTTATTTTCTGCCATCAATAAATACAGCTTCTTACTTCAAAGAAATGATGTGATCCTTCCCCAGGTAAGCTTAACCTTGTGATGAAATAATCAATTACACCTATATTTGAGATCTTAGTTCCTTACTATGTTATAAGTAGAACAAAGTTACGTCTAGATGGAACATCACTTTGTTCCACATTAACAGGCAGTCAGCAGCTTGAGGAACCTTATCCTCAACATTGAGGCAATGGCTGTAAGGCCAGGTCCAAGTGGCAAGCTGGCTTCCTTCTATGCAGCCATGAAAAGGCAGAGAGATGCTAAGGAGCAAGAGCAGGAGCAGGAAATGCAGTCTCAATTTATGTTTCGGGTAAAACTCTGTTCAAGTGTTCAATTTAATATTCTATTGATGGTAATACAGGAAAGTTACTGATCATTTTAATTTGTGTCATGAATGTTAGGTGTCTTGTGCAGACAGAATCTAACATGAACTCTAATGTTTGTAGTGTAGTGTAGTGAACTTATATATGAAATCTAACAGCATTTAGAATGATTTCATTAATTTGCAATTTATACTCTTCATTCTAATTTGTCAAGGGAGTTCCTATAAGAAAAGGAGAGGCAGGGAATATGGCTAAGGATGGACCAATCAGTCAAACGGCTCCCAGACTTCAGAAGCAGATAGAGACCACTGTTGCTGCAATAGTTAAATAGCTTCGTCTTCGATTCAGCAGCTTACTTTGTATGTTATTTATTAGAATGGCAAACATATGTAAATGACATACTTTTACCAAAATAATAAAATTATTCATCATAAAACTGATTATGTTAAAAATATTATAATAGCAACATCTTTTTATGGCTTTTTTAGGTCAGGAGGAACATGGAACAGACACTGCAGCAACCAAAGCAGTGAAATGTTTTCAGGTGCTCAACCATGATGTTTGGCCGGAGACCGCAGAGAAGTTGGTGGATTATGGTATAGAGGAGGTCACCTTCCTGTTGGACCATTTTCAATGTGTAGTGGAAAGGTAATTCATTGTTAATATTCAAAATACAGACTTCCAACTGTTTGTGTTAAAAGCTTTAATATTAGAAAACCAACCAGTTACAGTCGGTTTGTATTTCATTAAGGAACGGCTGTGACCGTGCCCTTGCTGTGGAGTAGTTCCAGACCTTGAAAACCTTAGTGTTCATGTCCTTCAAAGACAAGAGTTGCCACGGGTTATGGGAAGTCCTTCTGAGCAAGGAACCCTATTGCTCCGATTTACAGGTAATCTTTAGTGAATTAAAGCCACAGTAGTTAGATGATCATTGTATTTTAGACTAATTACTTCTATCCTTACAATATTTTTTTTTTATTTTAGAACATCCTTCATCTAGTAAGGATCATGTTAGTCCTTCCTGTGTCATCAGCGCAGTGTGAAAGGGGGCTCTCTGTCCAAAAGCGCATTAAGTCTGACATTAGATGGTCATTACACCCCAACACTGTTGAAGATCTGATTCGAATAAGCATTGAGGGTCCTCCTTTGGATGCATTTGATGCCTCAGCCTCAGTGAAGAGATGGATGGAGGAGGGATAGAGAGCCAGAAGACCACATTTCAAATCCTGGCCACAGGATGTGTGAAGCTTCAGTGATTGTTGTTGCTTGGTGTTTTTTTTTATTATTATTATTAAAGAAATCTATTAATATACAATTTGTAGTTGTGGTTCTCATTAATTTTCGGTGGATGCTCCAAAATTTTTGCTTGCGCTCCTAACTTTTTTGCTACCAAATAAAAAAAGTTAATTTCGAGCCCTGGGCTGTGTTGCAAGTACATGTTTGAAAATCACTACACTTATGTAAGGGATCAGGACCAACAAAAAAGTAAATTGTAATCAGTTTCCAAAACCGACAGGAAGTTGGTTATTTTTTATTATTGTATGAAATAGTAAAGTTTCAGGCTAGCATAGTTTCAGGCTTGTACTTTAACGAACTCCTCCTAGAGAATTCATCTGTTCATCTCCAAAGTTGTTAAGTATTCTCTCAAGGCATATGGGATGTTAAATTCCGAAGCTTTTTTGATTTCATTTTACGATGCGTAAATGGCAGTCCTCGAAAGTCGAACTTTTTTATGAACAGGAAGTAGTTAATAACTAAGCAATGCAATGTCTGATCGGGTTAAAATTCGGCATGCATGTTAAGAGTCCATGTCTGAAGGATTTCATAGAGCGAAATACAGTGTCAGTTATAGCGCCACCTAATGGCAGCATGCAATATAGCATTTTCTGCTGTTTTTTTACTGCTATTTCAGACTGTGTTTAAAGGACATGCTTGAAAATCGCCACACTTATGTTGCAGAATGTTACAAACCCAATGTTTTGTAATTGTTTATCCTCTTAAGCCCTAAGGCCTATTTTCCAAATATCATATACCTTCACTTTATAAGGCATTTCACAGGTTTTACAAGGTCTAAACTGCAAATGTTGGTATCAAAATGAAGATGGGTTCTCGGGGGGTGGTGTGGATGAGTTAATTTGACAGTCAAGAACACTGGGTAAGAGTAATTGATGTTGGAATGGCCAAAAAATGAACTCCGCCAAAAACAAACAAACACATGTTTCCTCTAATATCTCCTTTTTTACTTGTAAACAAGCAAATAAACACAATCAATTGTAACCACTTCATGTTAAGGACATCTGTAGCAAGTTTGGTGTCCATACTACAAGAAACTAATATTCTGTACAGCAGGGGTCGCCAACCTGGTGCCCGCGGGCATCGCGTTGCCCGCAGTGCCCATATCAGTCGGCCGCAAGCCAGTTCTAAAAATAGAACTAATCACGAACTATCACTGTATAAAATTTGATTAAATTGTGTTGCCATTCTTTTTGAATTGCATTTACAGTGATGTACCGTATTTTTCGGCTCATAAGACGCACTTTTTCTTCCCCAAAACTGAGGGGAAAAGCTGGTGCATCTTATCGACCGAATGCAGAGCGCCGCGAAGTCCGGTCACGGCCGTATGAGAGGCGTAAGAGCTCCGGAGTTAGGCCGAAGCCGCGGCCATATTTGTACACCCAGCGCCGCGCGCTGACGTCATCGCCCATCTCTGCCATAGCGCGGTCGTAACGAAAATGAAAAAAAAACTACATTTCCCACAATGCCTTTGGCCGCAGCGGTGCGGTGCGGTGCTTCCGCATCCATACTCACGAGCAAAACTACAGAGCACACATTGAACGTTAGACTCTCACATTTGAGTGATCTCTCACGCTACAAACCCGATTTCTCACGCTAACATACATTTCAAGATGTGAAATGGGCACAGCTCATAGTTTATCTGCGATGTTTTGAGATGATGATCGATCTGCATCGTCTTCAGTCTGTGAGGGGTTTTTTTCCGCTAAGCATTCACTTGGACAGTTTCACAAACTTGGACAGTTTGATCCTTCATTAATGGAGTTATGTGGGTTTTCATAAGCTGACAAAAATCAAAGGTGCACAGATGCACAGCGCTCTCTCTCTCTCTCTCTCTCTCTCTCTCTCTTGCTCGCGTGAGGAAAACAAAACGCTCTCAATGACTGAAACTCTTCTTTAATAAACTCAAATCATCTCTCAATGGTACATCTCACATGCAACCGAATTGTCACTTGAATAAGGTATAAATAATGAGTTATTTAACATTAAGGAGAAGTTACATTTATTTTACATTAAAATAATTATTAATTAATTATTAAATAATTATTATTTTACATCTGGGGGTGCCCAGATTCTTTTAAAGGGGGGCTCGACTAAAAAAGTTTGCGAACCACTGTATTATTACTAATGTGGGGGCAATCTTACTAGCTATTATTAGTAATGTAGTGACAATGTTACTAGCTATTATTAGTAATGTAGTGACAATGTTACTGGCTATTACGGTATTACTAATGTGGGGGCAATGTTGCACTGGAACAGTGATGGTGATAACGAATGGTGGACTTTAGAATGATGAGTGGGGGCAAAGAAAAACATTACAGCCTTTTTTTTGTTACTTTTATTGTTTACTGTCTGTTCATGTTACATGTTTGGCTGTTAACTTTTACACAGTTGATATAAAATATTTTACAAAACTATTTGGTTCAGAATCTTTTTTTTCTAGATCTTCCTCTTTTAAAACTGTGCGTCTTATGAGCCGAAAAATACAGTAAATTAAAAACAAAACGTATAAAAAATATAAAAACCTTTTAAAAAATTCGCTAATAGGAGAATAAGGCAGAGGTCAGTCGAGTGCGCATGACAAACTTAGCCTTGGTCTTGAGCGTTGCAAAGGCGAGGATACGAAAGCTGTTTCTACCCACATAAAAACTGCAGAAAAAAGGAAGCAAACGTATTATTTTAATAGTGAATGGGAGGACGAATTCTTTTTTACTAATGTGAAATAAAAGTGTGTGTGTGTCTCATTTGCGGTGCGACTGTGGCGACGGCAAAGCCACATAACGTTGAGAGACACTTCAGCACTTGTCACAAAAGCTACGATGCTAACTACACACCCGGCAGCGCTCTACGAAAAGAAAAAGCTTGCGATTTAAAGGCATCTTTGGCCAAACAGCAGTCTTTTTTTACAACGCCGGTGAAAAACTCTCAATAAGCAACTCAAGTATCAACTTAAACCCCAGATTACAGTACTCTGGTGAAGAGCATGCAATGCCAGGCTTCCCACTAACACGCAAAGAAACAAATGACAGATGCCAGTCAAATGTCAGTGCCATGGCAAAGATAGAATGAGATAAATGAACTGTTACAGATGTGTTACTAAGTTTAACAGACATGATTTGTTTTAATGGCTGCAAATGTAGTGATTAGTAAAAATGTGTTAAGATTTATTCTAAAATTAATAGATTTTTGTTCAATCTTAGATTATTGATTATTTGTACAAACATGGTGCAGAGTTCATTATTTGATAAAAACTGAAACCGTCTTGAAAAATTGGACGTGATTTCCTGCAAAATCTTGTGGAAGTTATCATTTGAAAATTAAACAATTGGAAAGGTAAATAAGAAATAAAATATTGCATGTTTAAGTTTATCTGTTTCCTTGTTGAATGATTCTGAATCTTTATTGATAAATTATTAATCATTAACAATCAGCGTCCTCAGGTAGAATGTCATTAATATAAAATTAAAGGTGAACTGTGCAACTTTCTGATTTCAGAAGTGTGTTATCAAAGTGGTAGCCCTTTCGTTACTCAGTGCCCTTGAAGTAGCTCTCAGCTTCAAAAAGGTTAGCGACCCCTGCTGTACAGGTTTTGATAGAACAAAGTTCAGGCGTAATCCATGTTGGCACAGTTTGGCACAATAATTGAAATATGGAAAAAATCTTGTCCAAAGCTTCCGCTACGTTCATGGTCTTTTTTTCTTGCTTACGGGACATGATTTCAGCAAAAAAAAAAACGAATAAAGAAACGCTGCAAAATTGGTGTTGAAGCCCCTTTACGCTGTCTTGAAACTTCCCCGTGTGCCTGGGGAGTGTTTCCATATTTGGTCATGTTATTGCGAGCACAGAGCTACAAAAAAAAGTCAAAATGGAGTGTCCGCGAACCTATAGACCGGATAAAACAATAAACTGACTTTTATCGCAATGGAAATAACTTTTGTTGAAAAAACGGCAAAGGTAAGACAAGATTTACACGCTTGCTTTGTTTTTGTGGGGTTTTTTTGGGGGGGAACTTTTGCTCCCTGCTCTGAAATACTTCGTGCAATGTAAATGAGTTGCATATCGCTGGATTCTTCTGCGTTGTTAGCTTTCATTTGATGCCATGGTTTTGGTGTTTCCGTTTATATTGTGGATACATATTGCACAGAAACAAAAACTTGGTCATGAATTATACTCCGGACATGTTGTTGTTTATTTGCATGGCGTTAAGAGTTGTAGTTAACGGATACAAAATTGAATTCGATACGTTTTTAGAGAAGTTTCCGCTGAGCACACCGGTATGTAATATGTGTGGGGTCACTTTCAGGGTTAATGAGCTATGAGCGGAAATGTAATGCACAAGGGGGCAAGTCCCCGGTACCGGGTACTCTTGGGCTTAAGATGTTATATTATATTTATGTTGTATTTGTATTATACTATTTTTATGTTCGTGCGTGTTGAGAGTGATTGACGTTTTGCTGCTCCAATCGGAGTCCGGAGGCGGACTATTTAACATGGGCATCTGCTCCGGTCTCGCTCTCTCTCTGAGTACGTGGCCAAGCGCTACTAGCCCACAGTCACTGTGTCTCGTTCTCGATCGTCCAGTCAGTCGCAGTCATTTGGAAAGTCAATTGGAGCGAGTTTCCAAAATCAACAGGAAGTTAATTATTTCGCAAAACCCTTAAAATTAGTGATCGACCGATATTGATTTTTTTTATTACCGATACCGATACCAATTATTTGCATGTTTATGTGCCCGATAACCGATATTCATAACCGATATTTATTTACTATTATACTTCTGTTTTTGACACAATGATTACAACACCACTGAACTGAACAAACCGTTTTATTTATTACAATCACTCCCTCCTTGCATACAAATCAAAACTCTTATACAACAATAAATAGAGGGGTCTGAAAGTGCACTGTTACTAAAGTTTTTTTTTTTTTTTTTTTTTTAAATAAAACCTTCAATGAGGTAAAAAGCAGTCTTTCATGTTAAATTTAATATTCATATTACAACAATAAAAATATTTTATGAAAAGCATGAGCAGCAACACTAACATTTCCAATAAGCAAAATAAATATAGAATGTCTGTCTTCAAGCACAGGAGTCATATCAACTTTGCAGAAATGTAACTTCATTTTAAACTACAGTTTTATTAGGTTTATAAAGCTGTTTATAGGCTAAATAGTAGGGGTGGGCGATATCTCGATATTTAAAATATATCTCGATATTTTTCAAACTCGATATGAATTCTGGCATATCGTACATATCGATATAATGTCTATATTTAATTTTCGCCAATTTGCTTGTTTGCCTTCTCTGTGCTGTGCTCGTCCGCGCCTCCTTGCTTTTGTTCCCCCTCCCCTTGCCTGTCGTCTCAATCAACATGGCGGCGCCCGCAACCAGCCCGGAGGCTACAGAACTTGTTGCAAAAAAGAACAGCTGGCTCCATTATATGGAAATACTTTGGTTTTAAGTCGTCAGACGAACAACAGACAGATGTCTACTGCCGTGAGTGCCGAAAGTTGGTGCCAACCAAAGCTCCACTAATCTCCAAAAGTCTATAACGCGGAGTAGAATATGAAAGACAGAGCGCAAGGTGGTGTAGCATCAGTCCGTGGCATTTCACATAGCGGTGGACATGGCACCCATATCCGTCGTTGAACAACGTGGCTTTAAACGTACGCTAAAAACACTTGATCCCAGTTAGATACAGTTTACCCAGTCGTCATTACTTTTCGAGACAGGAACTCCCGCGACTGTACACTACAGAGAGAGCGCGGCTTGCTGCTGAATTGGAAAAGGTTACTTACAGCAGAGGTCCTGCAAAGATGAGCTTGAGTTGTTTTATTTTTGAATGAAAAGAAGGCAATGTGTATTATTTTACAGTTAATTTATTATTTATGTTATCAGGGATTTTGTTTATATCCTAAATGTTACAGGAGCACTTTGTTCCTATGCACTGCCTGTTTTTTAGTTGTTTTATTTTTGAATGAAAAGGCAATATGTATTTCTTTATTGTTTTATAATATGTATACAAGGATTTCTGAAAGAAAATTTGCAGAAGCACCTCTGAGCTTCAATAAAAAACGACTTTGACATTTGTATTATTTTTTTTTGCAGTAGGGTTTTTTTGGGGAGGTGGGGGGGGGTGGTTATAAATCCTGTAAAGATATTGAGATATATATCGTATATCGAGATATAGCAAAATATATCGAGATATATTTTTTGCTTCATATCGCCCAGCCCTACTAAATAGTGAAGAATAATTTGCTGGATAATGTTAATTTACTGAGTAATATTCTGAAATATTGAAATATAACAAACAAAACATCGTTTTTATTGCATTTCTGATATGTTATATCACAATTACGTTTTTGAAAAAAAAAAAACGTTTTTGTCGTTCTAGATTATGAAATGCGTGCTGACAAAGCGCATTCAATTTCTTAGTTATATTTATTTAGAATATGTTTATTAGCGGAATGATGGTTATATAAATGTTAATATAATTCGGGGTGTTTTAGTGAATCTTGTTAAAAGTTATATGCGGTGGCTGTGCTGAAGCATTTGATGAGCATCAACCCGCTGAGTGAACAGCAAAATGGAAGCGACTTCACGAGACGAATGAGGAGCATATAGACGCGCATTAGTGGCTGTATTTAATTCAGGCAAGTTACCGGTACGTCTTTATTGGAACAGGACATGACGGTTTATTTTAGCATTCGTGACTCCGACTTCACGAGACTAATAATGAGCATGTAGACAACAGAGAGAGAATTAAATTCAGCGCTTTTATTTACAACATGTGCTTATTCATGGCTGTATATTATTTAATCCAGGCAAAGTTACGTCTTCATTGTGACAGGATTTGACGGATTACTTTGCGTGACTCTGTGAGTTCGTCTTTATTTCTTAGAGCCAAGCTGCATAAATTACATATCAGTCATTTATGTAACACATCTAATTTGTGCATTAATAGCTGTTATGTTAAATAAAGTTTACTAAATATAGCAAAGCAAACGGTAAAACGATATATCGGTCGATCTCTACTTAAAATGGCACTTTTGCATGTCTCATACTTTAACAAACTCCGCCTAGAGATTCTATCTGTCTATCTCTCAACTCCATCAGACTTAACTTAAGGTATGTGATGTGTGTGTGATAAGGGGATGTGTGAAGCACATCAGCTGCCGAAAGATAACATTTCGCCTTAAACAGGTAGTTATTATAACTCAGCCATACAATGTCCGATCGATCCCAAATTTACCAACTATACTAAAAGTCCCTGTCTGAACACATCTACAACCTTAATCATCGGATATTGCGCCACCAAGTGATCACAAGTGGAACAGCATTTAAAACTGCATTTTTACCAATTTTGACATAGGTTACTAGGATATTGGCTAAAATAGTCCCAAAAAATATTTCAACTCATAAATATTTAGACTCGTTAGCGCCGCCTGGGGGTCATGACACTTTGGGATGATATTTTTTTTGAGTTGCCTGTATCGTTTGGTAATTTGAACAGATCTCGCTTGACTACGTCTTCTAACTAAGGATCGGTCGTAGAGCACATTGTAATGAATTGGCCACTGAGAGGCGATGGCGCCGTAGGTGCTTGATCGCTGCTTGCAGCTTTAATTTTGTTTGTAATTCTTTTCTCTGTTTTTGTCTGTTGTCATCTTTAGTTGTATTCTAGTTTTAGTTATATTTGAGCTTCTGCCCTACCACATGTTTTTGTGTTTTTACTTATTTATTATTAAAAGAGAGTTGATTCCATATTGTGTTGCCATTGAGTTCTTTATCATATTGATGAAGTTGCCCATAACACTGGCACAATATAAATACATTTAAATGACACTTTTGCCATCTATTTAATTCTAGTATTTAATCTAATCAATCTAGTAAAAAGAACCAAGTTACTTGATTCAGATACAGCCGAAGTTCTGAGGACATATTTGAGACAGATCACCAAACTTAACTGAGCAACAATGTTAATGAACTGCCTGGAATGTTTAATGGCACTAATAAAGGCACACTTTTTTCAAGCTTTGTGCATGAAGCACTCTTGCGGCAAATACTCAAAGAGCGTTTTCCTGCGGCTCTCGACGCCCTCGCTCGTGCCCGGATCCGCTCAGTCGGGTCTCGGCTCGGCTCTCTCAGGCATCATGGATCAAGACAAAAAGCTCGTTCAATCCGGATCAATCATCATGACACCAAATCCATCCGCCTCCGTGGTTCCTCTGAGTAAAGCAGAACGGATGTGCCTGTGTCCACACATTTACAATAGTAATAGAGTTTGCCTTTGTGTCTCCTCTGCAACTTCTCTTTGCCTTGGATGTGGCTCTCTCATTAGCTACAGATAATCACAGACATTATTTCAAACTGGGTCTCAAACTGGGCGGCACTGTGATGCAGTGTGTTGCACTGTGGCCTTCCAGCCAGAAGGTTTGCTGGTTCGAGACTCGCTGGTGACCTTCCTGGAAGTAGATTGTTTGTGGGGGTTTCCTCAGAGTATTCTGATTCTTCCACAATCCCAAAAACATGCGGTTAGGTTGGCTATAATCTTGTGTAGTGAATGTGTGTGATGCCCTGTGATGGACTGGCGACCTGTCAGGGTGTCAACTTTCAGCCACTCAAGCCTTTTTGATGAACAGGGCCAGGCGGAGTCAGCTCAGCTCAAATTTATGTGAACAAATCGACAGTCCATTACTATGCAACGTATGCGTCTCAAAATTGAAATGGAAAGATTGCAGAAGTAGTGGTGGCATAGAAGGAGAAATCAGCAGTAGCTTGGATATAGAAGAAATTGTCTATGAACGAGTAGTTTGGAAAAAAAAAACAATGTCATGAAAAACAATATACCCGTGATCGAGATGTATGTGAATATGAGAAAAAAACTAATGTTTAAGTTCTCAATCATTAGTTGGAAGTTCAAATAATGAAATTTACAACAACAAAGCTATTCAAATTGTGATACAACAAAAATGAAAGGCACCTCTTTGGGTCTTGCTCCATGTTGTGACATAGGCGGCGTGACATAAGTGGACATGAAATCCGCGCTCAGAGGGAAGCAGAACCTGGATTGGGACATACCAACAGTGCTGCGGAACTAAGTATCAACACCGCCGTTCCACCCGAGCACCAATCCTAATCGCACACTGAAGCGCTGGACAGAAATGGCTGCTTGTCTGACGGTGAATGTCGCTGATGTTTCGTGATTCTTCAAGATCCGTCGGTGTTACGTTGTGTCGGCGAGACTGTGTCCGTTCACTTTCGGTTCTAAGGGGTTTAACGCGTGAAAACAATGTGGGAGTGTGCCGTGGAATGATTCGGTGCTCAGTTAAAGCAGGTATGAAGGCTAATCTCCGGTAATCTCTCTTGACTAACGCTAGCATTAGTTAACTTAAAATTACCTCGGTGACATTCAATGTCATTATTATAGTTTGTCATGCCCTTCAACACCCCAATAAGACGTTACTGAGCGTTCACATCGTTAAATGTTACTGTGTGTACTGTTTACTGTGGTTCACTATTGTTTATTTATTTTTCACTTTATTTTTACCTTTGTTTATATTTTTACACACCGTACTAAAAAGAGAGGGAAAAGTTGACATATGACCGGAAAGTACTTGTTCAAGTAGGCTTTTCCACTGAATCATTGGTGCTGATTATTCTTCTGTATTTACAAGATTGTACCAATGTTCTGAATCTGTAGCAGTGAGTGACCCAGAATTATTCACGAGGACTCTTATCCTGAAAAGATTGGTATGGTCTAAAGCGAGGTCAGGGGATACCAATGTTTGTTTTATTGATTTTGCTGACGTATTTTTTTGCCCTTGTTTGGGAAGTTTAACAGTTGAACCCTGTTACTGTCTCTGTGTCCAGCAGTGTTCACTGGTCTCTGAAGCTCCGAGTATGAATCATAGTTCCTTCCCGGTGTCGAACCCAAACCTGAATGGCCTGAACGGGGCGAGTGGACCTCCTCAGGGAGAATGCGTGAGGCCCCCTGGCTTCCTCTCGCATGCCACCCGGCTGTCGCTGGAACTGCGGGGGAAATGTGCAGCGTACGTGCTGGCTCTTCGTCCCTGGAGCTTTAGTGCTTCACTCACACCGGTGGCATTAGGAAGTGCTCTAGCGTATAAACTGGACGGTTCTGTGGATCTGCTGGTGCTTCTGGTCTGCGCCGTCACTGTTCTGGTGGTTCATGGAGCTGGAAATCTGGTCAACACATACTATGACTTCTCTAAGGTAGGTTTTTCACTCTGAAAAAAATATGGAATTCATTTTGTGCAATTAAAACGAATTCAATATCAGCTAAAATAAATGGAAATATATGGATGACAGAAAAAAAAAACCTAAAAACAAAAATAATCAAGTAATTGGCATAAAAGTCAACATTCATTTTAAATAAGCTGTCATCCTTTGTTGTTTTTGTTAGCGAAATGTTACATTATCGTGTTACTATCGAAGACTCGAGAGACGGGATTGTAATGAACAGAAAGGAAATGGGTTTATTTATACATCAGGATAAACAAAAAAGCCTTTCAGTCACCTCGAGGCTCTCTCTCTCGCTCTCCTGTCACATCGCGTACAGCTGCTTATTAGCAGTCTTCCCTCGGGAGCCTCGTCACCTCATGAGTCCCGGTGACATGCTAGCACATCAGATTTTTTGCAGAACTTCGTTGTTTATATTATTTACCATTTTCTCATCTCGGAGTTTCGATTACGCTCTCTGCATCTTCGCTTCTGCTTTGCGAGCCAAGCAACAGGACTCGGATGTGGACTCTTTGCATATTCCAGTCGCTCCATTCTGTTGTTCTGTAGATAGGGCTGGGTTTCGAGTTCGGTACTTTTTTAACCTCTTCAGCCCGAGAGTCCACGGTACCGGGGACTTGCCCCCTTGTGCGTTACATTTTCGCACATAACTCACTTACCCTGAGAATAACCCACACAAATTAAATACTGTTGTGCTCAGCGGAAACTCATCTAAAAACGTATCTAATTCAATTTCATATCCATTAACCACAGCTCTAACGCCATGCAAATAAACAACATATCCGGAGTATAATTCATGACCAAGTTTATGTTTATGTGCGATATGTATCCACAATATAAAACCATGGCATCAAATGAAAGCCAACAACCAGATGAATCCAGCGATATGCAACTCAATTACATTGCATGAAGTCTTTTAGAGCAGGGAGCGAAAGTTCCCCGAAAAAAACACCAGCAAAAACCAAGCAAGCATGTAAATCTTGTCTTACCTTTGCTGTTTTTTCAACAAAAGTTATTTGCATAGTGATAAAAGTCCGTTTGTTGTTATATCCAGTCGATAGCTTCACGGAAACTCCATTTTGGCTCTTTTCTGTAGCTCTGTGCTCGCATAACATGACCAAATATGCAAACACTCCCCGTGCGTAAGAGCAGGTCTCTCCACGCTGCGCGTCGTGTGATTCGCCGGGGATCCTGTCAGTCTCAAAATGGTTGATATCATTGGCTTCTACAGATTCAATGCTTTTCAACCATGTATAGAGCTCCTGGATTGGACAGATGGTCGGGGGGTAGGGACACGCAGAAGCTCGAACGTCGAATGCGCCTGTGAATGGGACATTAGGCAAAGCGCGCGTAGATGGCGTAAATGGGCTTCCACCCCCCTTTTACAGCGTTTCTTTGGTGTTTTTTTTTTTTGCTGAAATCATGTCCCGTAAGCAAGAAAAGAAGACCATGAACGTAGCTGAAGCTTTGGACAAGATTTTTTCCATATTTCAATTATTGTGCCAAACTGTGCCAACATGGATTACGCCTGAACTTTGTTCAATCGAAACCTGTACAAAATATTAGTTTCTTGTAGTATGAACACCAAACTTGCTACAGATGTTCTTGACATGTAGTGGTTACAATTGATTGTGTTTATTTGCTTCGTTACAAGTAAAATAAGGAGATATTAGAGGAAACATATGGGTTTTTTTTAGGCCGAGTTCATTTTTTGGCCATTCCAACATCAATTACTCTTACCCAGTGTTCTTGACTGTCAAATTAACTCATACACACCACTCCCCAAGAACCTATCTTCATTTTGATACCAAGATTTGCAGTTTAGACCTTGCAAAAGCTGAGAAATGCCTTAAAAAGTAAAAGTATAGGATTTTCTCATGTTCATAAAAAAACACACGTTTCCTCTAATATCTCATTTTACTTATAACGAAGCAAATAAACACAATCAATTGTAACCACTACATGTGAAGGACATCTGTAGCAAGTTTGGTGTCCATACTACAAGAAACTAATATTCTGTACAGGTTTTGATTGAACAAAGTTCTGGCGTAATCCATGTTGGCACAGTTTGGCACAATTTGGCACAATAATTGAAATATGGAAAAAATCTTGTCCAAAGCTTCAGCTACGTTCATGGTCTTCTTTTCTTGCTTACGGGACATGATTTCCGCAAAAAACTCCTAAAGAAACGTTGTAAAAGGGGGGTGGAAGCTCATTTACGCCATCTTCCTGCGCTATTGGGTAACGTTTCATTCACAGTACTTCCTAGGTTCTAAATTCCGCGTGTCCCTACCCCCGACCATCTGTCCGATCCGGGAGCTCTATATATCGTTAAAAAGCTTGGAATCCGCGGAAGCCAGTGATCTCCACCATTTTGAGACTGACAGGATCCCCGACGAATCACAGGACGCGCTGCGTGGAGAGACCTGCTCTTACCCACGGGGAGCGTTTCCATATTTGGTGATTTCGCTCCCTGCTCTGAAATACTTCATGCAATGTAAATGAGTTGCATATCGCTGGATTCAGCTGGTTGTTAGCTTTCATTTGATGCCATGGTTTTGGTGTTTCCGTTTATATTGTGGATACATATCGCACATAAACAAAAACTTGGTCATGAATTATACTCCGGATATGTTGTTGTTTATTTGTATGGCGTTCGAGCTGTGGTTCACGGATATGAAATTGAATTAGATACGTTTTTAGAGGAGTTTCCGCTGAGCACTACAGTATTTAATTTGTGTGGGTTATTGTCAGGGTTAGTGAGCTATGAGCAAAAATATAACGCACAAGGGGGCAAGTCCCCGGTACCGGGGACTCTCGGGCTTAAGAGGTTAATAAGTTATAAATAATGAGTTATTTAACATTAAGGAGTAGTTACATTTATTTTACATTACATTTAATTACATTGTTTTACATTTATAAGTTCCATCTGGCCCTTTGAGGACAGCCATCATGCTAATGTGGCCCTCTGTGAAAATGAGTTTGGCACCCCTGCTTTAAAGGACAAGAAGAAGATTTTAAAGTGCAAAGGTGGCAAATTAAAAAAGCAAACTGGACTTATTTTAAAGCTCTATGTGATGAGAAATTTGTAGGTTTCCTTGAAGAAGATCCAAATGCTATGGAAAACTTCACAAAAACCCTCATTTCTATAGCTGAAGAATCCATCCCAAAAACGTACTGGAAAAACTCCACTAAACGAACTCCATGGTTTAACGAAGATTGCAAGAAGGCTATTAAAAAGAGGAAAAAAGCTGAAAGATGTTTCTCTAATCATCCAACTTCTGAAAATCTTATTAAATTAAAAAAGGAAAGGGCACAAGTAGTGCTGGGCGATATGACGATGTATATCGTGGGGACAATAGAAAAGTGTCTATCGTCCTATTTCTCTTCTATCGTTTCTAACCTAATTTTATCAATTACTAAAAAAAAATATTGCATTAAATAGGCTTTGACAAATGTATGATAATGTCTTGTGGCTATGCAATGCATACTCTACCCTTTATATAAGTGATGATCAAGAATAAAATGAATGAACTTTTTCGCAAGAAACTCTGTCTTCTGATTTTGCGACGTGACTCTTTACGTTGTTGCGACATGCTTTACGCTAGTTAACTCATGAGTGCTTAAAGATGGAGACGCAAGAGATTAAAGATGAATGCCTGGAGTCGCAACAAATTGAAACTGCTACGCAGGCAGCAGCCCAAGAAGTACTTTTACCGAAACGTGGGGGGTACATCAGTGATTTGGTTGCATTTTGGCTTCAAGAGCTCCGACACAGAGCAGAAGACAGTCATCTGCAAACTCTGCCAAAAAACTGTTTCCGCGCCCGACGCCAACACAACAAACCTCTTTTACCACTTGAAGAAGGTTCACGAAAAAGAATACTGGAGAATCGAAGAAATGCGATGTAAAGAAAGTTGTGAAACAGCCCGGGCAAGTGGCGAGAAAAAAATATAGCCAGCCTAAAATTAAAGAGTCTTTCATAAAATGCACACCCTATGAAAAAACGTCCCAGCGCCATAAAGAAATTGCATGTGCCATCTTGCATTACTGTTGTAAAGGGACCTCGTCAAAGTGCTTGACCCGAGGTACGTTATGCCCAGTCGTAAGCACTTCAGTAATGTCGAGTGATATATATCTTTATCGTGATATAAAATAATCCATATCGTGATATATGATTTTTCCATATCGCCCAGCACTAGGCACAGGCAAGAAGAACAATAAATGAAAGTAAAAAAGAAAGCTGGAGAAGATTTGCTTCCAATTTGTCAACAAATACTTCACCAACTAAAGTGTGGAAGCTGATTCGGAAAATGAAAGGAAAAAACACCAGTCCACAAATAGAACACATTAAGCAAAAGGATGATATCTTGACATCAACGCAAGAAATAGCAAACGAAATAGCAAAAACACTTGAAAAAAATTCTTCAGTTGAAAATCGCAGTGCTGCGTTCAGAGCCCTCCATGATGGACATAAAGCAAAAATTAACTTTAACTCAAATAATGAAGAACCATATAATCAGCCTTTTACATTGGACGAACTACAAAAAGCTATAGTATAAAATCTAGTATAAAAACTTGTATAAAATCTATACTCCTGCCTTTCCTCATCTCTCTCTGTCTATGAATCCTTCTCCCTCCTCTCCTTCTTCGACCAACAGTAGTCCAATTTCCACCGGCACCCTGTAAGTCAACAGCACCGGAGGCGGTTGTTGTTAACCCAGGCCTCGACCGATCCGGACTCGCATGTTTGGTTTTTGGCATGTTGTACGCTGGATGCCCTTCCTGACGCAACCCTATCTATTTATCCAGGCTTGGGACCGGCACAGAAGTCACTGGCTTGAAACCCCTGTGGCTAGATTACACACACAATGAACTGACGTTAGCGTAACAAAAGCAAAATTAGCCTGAAGTTAGCAGGAGTTACCATTTGCGGCAGGAGTATGTGGAATACAAGCTTATTATGAAATTTATCTCAAGCCGATTGTCGAGTAACATTGTAACGTTACGTAGGCTATACGATATGTTAACAGCACTTGTAACTTCCCTTTGAAAAAAATATCCTTGTGGTGAGCCTTCATGTGCCGCTTAAGGTTGGTCGTATTTTTTCCGCCTACTTTGTGGCCACATTTGTCACTGTCTTCCTTCACAATACACTCTGTTTTATTATCTGCTGGGTTATATTTAAAATACACCCACCATATGTCTTCTCTACGTTTGCGACCACCAAGCCCCTGTGTTGAAACTGCCGCCATTGTGGTCCATTATCTGTGATAAGTGACAACATTGTGACGTGTTGAGCACGTTGTGCGCTGCATGCCAAGTGACGGGTGTGACCAAACAAGGATAGAATGGAGCAACAGATAGTTTTTAGGTTTTAATTGATGGCACGTTAAGCAGAAATGTCATGCACTTTAAACTTCTGACAGACCACCCACATTTTCGTCCATTATCATCTAGTCAACAAAAACTCGCACAAATCTCATCATGTTTTAGTCATCAAAGAGCAGTGTTTATTTCGTCACCGTCTCGTTATCGTAGTGAAAATAGTGGCGTCAACTAAATGATTTTGTCGTAATCATCGTAGACGAAAACAACAACTGCTGGGCAATATGTTTTTTAAATAATATCACATTATTCCCAGTAGGCAGCCAGTGAGGGCTATAACTCTAATCGGGGAAACACCTCAAAATACTTCTCAAGTGTTTCTTATTGCAATATTCTCTGAAATATTCCAATTGTCATTGAACAATCAAGGAAAACTAAACTCAACAATCTGTGATTTCTTTCCATCGCTGCTGTTGTCCTGCGCAGTAAAAGACCCAGCGTTTTGTAGCGTGACTGGCACACACAGCGTAAACAGTGACATGCTTTGTCACATGTTTGAGACGGTGGAAATCTTGGTGAATCTTCTTCCTGTGTTAATAACCCAAACAACTTCCACATGATATGGTATGGCCCACCCCTACTCTACACAGCACTGACTAGCAAGAAACTACAATCAATGACATACAGACCACAGGTCAGTTGGGATAATCACAGCCTGTTCAATGCATGGCCTTTTCCTCATCTGTGCTGTTGAGAATTGAAACGATCAAAAAAGAATGCGAGAGAACGATGTCCCTTACATCTAGAGCTGGGTAAAATATATAGATTTTAATCAATCTTCAGTTTAACGCAACAATTTTAATTCAGGTAATCAACAATAGCCGATTTGTGATGCGTGTGCTTCACGTAAGATGATATGAATACTCAACCTTTAGCTAAAATAAAAGCTGTTTAAAACAAACCACTCTGTTATCATTGTAGATGTTTATTTCAGGAATAAACTCAAGCAGGAGACTTTGTTACCAGCATTCATATCAAAACTAACATTTTACATGAAATATTCATAGCTAATTGAATCGAACCGAGTTGCTCACAATACCCAGCCCTAATAACGTTTAAAGTTTCCAGGATCTTAACATTTATTAGCTGTGTTTCCGTCACCTATTCTCATGCACATTTTTGATTATTGCATAAAAACCTTGTGGATGGAAGCACCAAGATGCGCAGACATTTTGGCTATTGTGACATTCTAGCGAAATGCATAAGCCCCCTATAAAACAAAACAAAAGAAAACACACACAATACAATAGAGACCGTCAAGGGATTGCTGTTACAATGCTGTGTGCGCGTGCGTGAGAGGGAATGCGCCCCACTTCCCAGACGAGACTGGGGCTAAAAACAACATCTGCATACTCAGATCAACTCTACACTTCCATTATTAAAATAAATGAAAGAATGGTTTAAATGAGCGCAGAGATGTGTAAGTACGGGTTCTGTTCTTGCACCTGATCCGGCTAAATGCTGTTGAGATTAATCCATGCATCTTCATCTCTCTCTCTCTCTCTCTCTCTCTCTCTCTCTCTCTCTCTCAGGGCATCGATCATAAGAAGAGTGATGACCGGACACTGGTGGATCAGATCTTGGAGCCTCAGGATGTGGTTTTACTGGGAGCAGTGTTGTATTCAGCCGGGTGCTTGTGCGTCTCTCTGCTCTACTACCTCTCCAGTCTGCGCCTCGAACACCTTGCTCTCATTTACTTCGGGGGCCTCTCCAGCTCCTTCCTCTATACTGGAGGTCTCTCCCTCTCACACACACCTCACACTTAAACACGTCTTGGGTAATGATTGCGAAGATTCCACTAGATCACGTGTTTCTGTTACATGAAGCTCGCACCTAGCAGTGCACCGGAGAATGCGGCGCTTAACTGACCGCTAGCGTGAAGATATGAGCTCGTAGCACAGACTTTGACAGAGATGACGGAGCGGCAAATCTTACAGGGTTTCTGTGGAGACTTGAAATGTCTAAAATCCCAAATCTTAAATGTATTTACATGAGATGTTTTAGGTCTTACAAATTTCCCAGCATGAACTGTGTGAGCCAGCGCACATTTGGTTGTTAAACAAAGATGACTGCCATAACAACCACAAATAGTCATTTTTGTAAGTTCCAAATGTTTTAAAACGATGAAGACAATCATTTAGTTTATGTTATTGTAATATGTATGTCCAAAAAATGTTTTCATACATCGTTTCCACATTTCATGTCATAAGTGCAGATTCGTCTGAAGACATTATAATGTCACAAATAATGTTTTGAAGGAAAAACGTAGACTAATAACATATCGATTCACAATAGAGCCTTGCGTTGTAAAAGTAGAAAAGAACCAGAAGATCCTTCAGAAACATTCGGTTATTAATCTTAAGTTCTTTTCAAGTGTTAATAACTATAAAGATCAAGAAACGAAACGTTCACATGTAAAAACATTTATTCCCTTCAATTATCTACGACCTTTTTAATCCTAATAAGATGGTGGTGGTCTTTTTGTTGTTATTTTTTCCAAGTTGCAGGTATTGTTTATATTTCAGTGATTTTATATTTTGTAGTTAATTTGTATATGGTATAGGTCTTACGTTTGATTCTTAATGGTCTTAAAAAGTTACATTGTGACGCCTACAGAAACCCTGATCTTAAGAGTTCGGTACAAATGCTTGTTGAGCAGGTCTCAGAATGCTTTTTTAAGGCCTTTACACATCTAAGCGTTTACTTTTCCGTCTGTGTCATGAGCTCCCTGCATCTTTTTTTGAGTCAAATAATTACTGCACAGAAACGCTCCTGAACACTAGATGGCCCTTCTGTGAACCTTTATTCGCTCCATGCCACACGGTGGCGCCGAAGCAATTCACACTCTGAGGCGCGTTTATGGAGAAGAAGAGGATGAGCGATTGCTTATCTGTAAAAAATAAAGACAAACTATTCGTTTTCTGGAAAACAATTCACTTCTTGCTGAAGCTGGTTTCAGGCACACGATTTCTAGTTTTTTTTATCAGAATCGCGTGCAGATCGGGATTCCTTCAGACGTGTGACACAATCGCACAAATTGAAGTACAAATGGCTCTCTGTGAGTTGCAGGTGAGCGAGATCCTTCTCAGATAACTGCGTTTGGCGGCGAGTCACAAACCTGCAGTGTGAGTAAAGTAATAACTCTGATTATTTGTAACAAGAAGCTTCAGAGGCAGAGGATACAAAAGCATAGACGGCAAGATAAACAGGTTTTTTCGGTTTATTTTGACGCAATAAATGAATTGAAAACTTGTGTGCTCCCATTTTGATCATAATCCTGGTCTTGTGCATCAGAGTGACCCCCTCGCGCTCTTTTCAGATCTTTCGTGCGACACCGTTCTCTGTGATTCTGTTTATAATCATGCCGTGTGAAATCTTCGGCTGTCGATCTCTTGCGCTGTTTAAATTCAGCAAACACTGGGTGCTTCTACATAGTCTTTGTAGTGTCTTCTTCTGCTCCTCTGGGAGTACAGCTCCTCGTTTTGTTCCTGAGCTCCATCTATTGCTGCCTTTCCCGGGTAAAGACACATGACCAAACCAGCCAATCACAGCATTTTACACACAGAGAAAACTAAGAAAAAATAGCTTGATGTGTTTCTTGTTTAGCAATGCTTACCTCGGGCGGTAACCCTTGCTCTGTTTGCATCAGCCGGTAACCATTGCTCTGTTTGTGTTTGTTTCTCCACAGGCATTGGACTGAAGTATGTTGCTCTGGGCGATGTTGTTATTCTCATCACTTTCGGGCCTCTGGCTGTGATGTTCGCTCATGCTGTTCAGGTGGGCTCCCTGTCCGTTCTTCCACTGGTCTATGCCGTTCCGTTGGCGCTGAACACAGAGGCCATCCTCCACAGCAATAACACGCGCGACATGGACTCGGACCGCGCAGCTGGCATTGTCACGCTGGCGATACTACTGGGCCCTGCACTCTCGTACGTCCTCTACAACCTTCTGCTGTTTCTGCCCTACCTGCTCTTCTGCTTGCTAGCCACGCGCTACTGTATTAGCATGGCGCTGCCGCTGCTCACCCTGCCCATGGCTTTTCCCTTGGAGCGCATGTTTCGCCAGCAGAACTACGCCAGGATTCCTCAGAGGACGGCCAAGCTCAACCTCCTCATCGGCGTCTTTTATGTGTTTGGCATCATCCTGGCGCCTCAGGGGAGTCTTCCGCTGCTCTGAGGGGTCCGATCAGAGAGAAACGTATCGTAATGGCAGAGATCTCATCCACAAAGCATCTCGATGTTCTGACAGATGATGAGGACAAACTGATTCCAGATGCAGACTCGGCGGGTTCTCGATGCTCCAAGGGGAACCGTTGAAAGACACAACTGATTCATGCTTGTGGAAAACGATAAAGTTTCTCCAGACTTCTTTTGTTTATAATTTATAAATTAAAGGCATCTCAGTGGAGCCTCCTCAACACACATGGTGGTAGTTGATGAAAGTTTAAGATGCTTTTGACCCCATTGGAACTGTGAGAGAGGTTTTAACGGAAGAGTTTACCCTTTGGATTTGTTTATAAATAAACGCAGCTTGTGTGAGATTCAGAGAACCCTCGCACTCGTTCTGTCTCTGGGGTCTCCAGAGAAATCGAGCTGATTTTAAAGGACCGACTGAATCAGAAGCAGGGAACGAACTAACTCGTAGTACAACCCATCTTAAAGAAATAAAGAGTTCACACCATTACTCCTGCTCTGGGAGAACGTAAAACTTTTGCTGTAAGATTCTTTTTTTTTATTTATAGAGATGCTAATTTAACAGTCGATGAGTTTTAATTTATTGTTTGCCAGCGACCGCTGCAGAGGCAGCACAGTATTGTAAAATCAGACCAGACTGTACGCCGATGAGAGTTTCTGGAAATATTAAATAGGTCTGGAAGATCGGGGAGACTGTTTCAGAGTTGTTTTTGGTCTATTAACAAAGGTATTTTATCTGTTCCTGCTTCACCAAACCCTCATTTGTCACGTTTGCAGACAATGCAAATCGATCAAATAAGAAGTTGGGTCCAGCAATTCGGATCACGATATTTCCGCAATACAATATGCATCATAATACTTTCCGAAACTGTTTTAACCAACTATTGAAGAAACATGGATTGAAACATTCTGACATGGCAGAGTTAAGAAGACCAGAGTCTAGTGTTATTTGTGTCATGAGCCGTTCCACCAAATGCCTGCCATTTCTGTACCTGGGTCTTAATATCTATAAATACACTTTATTACTAAGCAAAGTATAGTATGCTACATATTTTTCTTATTGCAAATTTAAGCTAAACATTTAAAATGTTGATAAAATCCACATAAAACACTGAGAAACAGCATTTATCCCCAGTCTCTGATGCTACACTTCCCCATCAAATATAAAGATTTAACAGAACCTTTCTTTTGCATTGATCTGTAAATCCATAAATCCAATACATTTAATTACACAAATATCTTTCTTAGATAAAAAAAAAAATTCTTGGTGCCCGAACCCATCCAGGGTGAAGTGAGACGCAGGAAGTTGCATCACTTGGATCTTCAGAAGAGCAAAGCTGAGTTGGTTCAAGTTCTCATTTACATATTTGATGATGATTTTGTGATGACATCTTGGTGCGTCTTTATAAATGCACTCTCCTAATTCTCATTTTTTTCATTATGGTGCACATATTAGGTAAAGAACAGCATTTCCTGGTTCTACGATCATGTGCACCATGTGGCAATTTAGCATTCATTTGCTAATTCTTTGCTAAACACTCAGTCTTTAAAGAATAACAAGTAAAAACAACACTGGTCTTTGATTTATGAATGTAATTAAACATTTAAATTCTTCTTCTTTTCCTTTCGGCTGTTCCCACTTTAGGGGTCGCCACAGCAAATCATCTGTTTCCACTTAACTCTGTCCTCAGTATCCTCTACTCTTGCACCAACTACCTTCATGTCCTCTTTCAGCACATCCATATATCTCGTCTTTGGTCTTCCTCTTGACCTCTTGCCTGGCACCTCCATCTCCAACATCCTTCTACCAATATAACCACTATCCCTCCTCTGCACATGTCCAAACCATCTCAATCTGGCCTCTCTGACTTTGTCTCCAAAACAACCAACCTGAGCTGTCCCTCTGATGTGCTCGTTCCTAATCTTGTCCATCCTCGTCACTCCTAAACTGAACCTCAACATCCTCATCTCTGCTACTTCCATCTCTGCCTCTTGTCTCTTCCTCACTGCCACAGTCTCCAACCCATACATCATAGCTGGTCTCACTACTGTTCTGTACACCTTTCCTTTGATTCTTGCTGACACTCTTCTGTCACACAACACCCCTGACACTTTTCTCCATCCACTCCAACCTGCCTGCACTCGTCTCTTCACCTCTTTACCACACTCCCTGTCGCACTGGACTGATGACCCCAAATACCTAAACTCCTGCACCTTCTTGACCTCAGCCCCTTGTAACCTCACTGTTCTACTTCCCTCTCTCTCATTCAAACACATGTATTCTGTCTTACAGCAACTGACTTTCATTCCTCTTCTTTCTAGAGCTGACCTCCAACTTTTCAGGTGTTCCTCCACCTGCTCTCTGCTCTCACTACAGATCACAATGCCATCTGCAAACATCATTGTCCACGGACATTCCTGCCTGACCTCAACCAGTCCATCACCATAGCAAATAAGAAGGGACTCAAAGCTGATCCTTGATGTAGCCCTACCTCCACCTTGAACTCCCCTGTCTGACCTACAGCACATCTCACTGCTGTCTTAATACTCTCAGACATATCCTGAACTACTCTGACGTACCTTTCTGCCACTCCTGACATCCTCATACAGGACCATAGCTCCTCTCTAGGTACCCTGTCATACTTCTTCTTTTCCTTTCGGCTGTTCCCAGTTTAGGGGTCGCCACAGCGAATCATTCGTTTCCAAATAACTCTGTCCTCAATATCCTCTACTTTTGCACCAACTAACTTCATGTCCATATATTCATATATCTCGTCTTTGGCCTTCCTCTTGCCTGGCATCTTGCCTGTCCAAACCATCTAAATCTAGCCTCTCTAACTTTGTCTGCAAAATAACCAACCAGAGCTGTCCATCTGATTTGCTCGTTCTTAATCTTGTCCATCCTTGTCACTCCTAAAGTGAACCTCAACATCCTCATCTCTGCTACTTCAATCTCTGCCACTTGTCTCTTCTTCACTGCCACAGTCTCCAACCCATGCATACGCCTTTTCTAAATCCACAAAGACGCAGTGCAGCTCCTTCTGACCATCTCTATACTTCTCTATTAACATTCTCAGAGCAAAAATTGGATCAGTAGTGCTCTTCCTGGGCATGAAGCCATACTGCTAATCACATATATCCACTTCTCTTCTTAGCCTAGCTTCCACTACTCTTTCCCAAAGTTTCATTGTGTGGCTCATCAACTTTATGCTTCTGTAGTTTTTACAACTCTGCAAATCACCCTTGTTCTTAAAGATTGGTAGTAAAACATTTAAATAAGATACTTAAATTGGACCAATACCCATTTGGAATACTTCAGTATGTTTACAGGAATCTGTTTGAAAAAAAAAAAAGTTACAAGAAGCAAATGGCACCCATGTAGTTGAATGCCTCTTAGAATGTTTAATATAATCCACCCACTAGGGGGCAGTGCTAATGGTTGTGCTAATGGTTGTGCTAATCCTCTTTTTCATCAAGTGATGGAGAGAGCTTGTTTCTTGTTCAAGCTGTGAGTCACTAATAAATATTAAATAAAACAAATTAAAGAAGTTTCAGAAGTGACTAGTAACAGCATCACAAACAACCAAGTAAGTTTCTAGGCAATAGATCCCAGTGTTTCCCCTAGGATCATGGTCTTGGGGGGGGGGGTTGTGGTGTTATGGGTGGTGCGGCAAAACACTCACACAAACACTTCATAGTGTTTATATGTTTCTTTTAATTGCAGTATACCAATATATTATAATGTCTGAACAATTACTGTACAATAACTAAACAACTGTACACTGAACTAAACACTAAACATCAGATTTATTTTAATTGTTTAATTGTTAAATGTTAATTATTCACAAAGTGTGCGGCTTTTGTCACTGCAGTGTATCTTTCTGGGCTTCTGAAAGAACATTACCAGAGCATCTTGGTATGGATAGTCTGAAACTTCTGGCCCATTTATTGAGATCCGCATGCAGGCTGCAAGATGGTCTTCTTGCAGCCTATTGCGAATGTCTGTTTTGACCTTTAAATACATTAACTGTTAGGCTTTAAAAGTGATAACTGACAACTTAACATAGTGATAGTTTAAAGCAGGAAATGCCATTGTATAACTAACTAGCTAGCTATTAATTAAGCAATTTATTTATCAATTCGTTCATTCATGCTTGTGTGTATTTACTTACTTACCAAGATCAGTCTTGTACAGCCAGGGGGAGTATTTCCCCTCTGACAGCCAAGCTGGGTCAAAACCTGTCGTTCTGTGGTGGCTAGACTTTTGCTGCTTGTCAGGGGCAAGACATGCAGCACTTGGGCTCTTTTCTGTACTTTGATTCGGAGGAGAAAAGCTACACCGGCTGCTGCTCGCAGCAGAACACGTGCTGTCATCGTCACCACCTTGGGAGCGTTTAAAAAACGCGGATATTTTTGCCTGCTGCGACATACTCTTCGACGCGCGGTCTCTGTCCGCTGATGGGTGTGTGTGCGCGCGCATCGGAGCGGAACTCCGCGGTGCGCGCACATCGGGGCGGAACTCCGCCATGCGCAATACGGAGGACAATTGTAAACGTGCAAACGTTGAGACAGAAATTACATGCCATCATATAAATAACATAATGCTATTTAGTTTAATAAAAGAAAAAAGCAAAGACCTGTTATATATAAATTACTTCTGTCGTTATTCGACGAAAATAAAATAAAATTAACTTGACCTTCAAGGGGGGCGGGGGGTGCCGTTGGGGGGGCAAGGCATCCCCCTAATATAATGGTAAGGGAAACACTGGATCCCAATAATTTCACGCTGCGTATTGTGACCACTCTGTGTGTGGTACATTCCCACCCCTAGAAAGAAGTATTGCTGTTATTAAAAGTTTGACCACAGCCAGGTTTTAAGTGTAACTAGGTTTGGTTCATCTTTGTCAGATCTCAAATCAATGTTATTCTGCGTTGGGAACAAATGAGCTGCATGTTTGCTAGGGGTTTGTTCTTTTAATTCTCCTCCCAGCAGGAGTAAGCTACCAATCAGAGTCCAGCATCTACCAAGAACGAAGCAAGAGTTTAAGACCATCACAAAGCAGCTTCAGAAGGTAAATACGTTTGCATGTGTGTAAGGGATAAACAACAACCCGGTGAGGTGTACATTTAACCACATAATGTGGAGAAGTTTTAACCCACATCTCCATGAAGAAAATGTGGGTTTATCTGTGAACATCTGAGCGATCCAGAGCAGGAACCCAATCTTTAGTCATCAACTCGTCATGCCTAGAGGAGAAGCACTGCTGCACCCAAAAGCATTCCATCTGACCAACGTGGAAACAATGTGTGTCTGCTGCGAAACAAAAGTGCTGTAGTGAAACTACCTTGTGTCTTGTTGCTGTGAGAAAATCAGTCTACCCTTGTTAGCAGTTTGTGATATAGATTAATTTGAATAGCTATAATCCTGCAGAATTTCTGACTATAAGTTTTGCTTGTTTTAAGGAAAAAGTTGATGCTTAATATTGGTTTAATTTGAAAGGTGGGTTTTTTTTGTTCACTCACTTTATATTTTGTAAATGTACAAAAAAATAATTAAAAAAACCTTTATATTTCTGAAAGTGCTCTTTGTTTACAACATTTTTAAAACTTGCAATGCATTGTTTTAGCTGAAGCCGCTGAGGGGAAGAAGGTCTGGAACAGCAGAATCAGCAGCAGCGGGTGGGGGCTTTGCATGGAAGAATCATGGCGTCTATGTTTGGATTTTATAAAAGACTCATTGCTGTCAGCTACACAGGTTTTTTGTTTATTGACATTTTCTAGACAGAGTGATAATAGAAATGTGTCGAAACAATTAAAAATGGACAATTTCCTGCAGCCTTTGTGAACATTTCTGCCTCTGTAGCTCTTTCTGCATTATCTGTCATACGTTTTTAATAAGATGAGTTTGAAAGATGTGTTATATTTTATTATTTGTTTTGTATGTTGTGTATTTTTTTATTTTTGCTTTTGTAATTTTCATCCTTCAGGGTGGAGTTTAATTTTATTAAATAAACCATGACTATTGAACAGATAACTTTAATTGGATTTTTAGCTATTTTTTACTATTATAATTAATACTGCAGAGGTTGTATCATCTAACAACTAAAAGGATTTTGAAGAAAAAATGGAAAGAAATGGCAGTCGGGATTCCTATGGAATGAACACGGTTTCTTTTACTTTACATTATATATATTTTTTTTCCGAGTTAAAATGCAGTTAGTGAATGTGATATTTGTACGGTAGAACAAATTAGCTTACCACGCGTTCGTCGCTGTTCTTATTGCTAAAACTTTCTAATAGAGGGTCATTATTATGGTTAGCGTGTTTTGATTGACTTTGTGACGTAGAACCACGTGACGTCCAGGAAGTTGAACGAGAACCATGGATAAGAGCGAGGATTGCGTTCACGCATGCGCAGTGTGGCTTTGCATTTCTAAACGTAGTACGTTATGGTGGAACATATAATTTGTGTTACTTTTATATCATAAAACCAAGAGACTGATAACATTATGCTCCATTATTTGCTACGCCACCTACAATGTGACAAAGACCGGCGTTGCTTGGTAACCTATGTCTAGCCTCACCTTATCAATATTCCGGATTTAATCCTTCGACATAGTGCGATTGGTTAATTTGAATACGTACAGAGAAACGGTGTGTGGGCGTGTCCAGCGAACCGACAGTTGCTAGCTTAGCTAGCGACATCGGTTGTCATCATTCTATTAAGCGAAACTCCGAGGAATTCAATAGTTCGTTTAATTGTGCATGTATTTGCGCGTTAGCAAGAGCAAAGGTGGAATATTCGCGAAGTTCTACTGAAGGATGTCCAGCCCGACACGCGTGGACCCCTGCGCTAATCACCGCCCGTGAGCACAATAATCACGGTAACGTTAATCGGTGAACCGAAAGAGGCTTTAATGTTATCAACCGGTGAGTACACACACACACACACACACACACACACTCTCTCTCTCTCTCTCTCTCTCTCTCTCTCCTGCGATCCCGTGTTTCCATCCGTGTCTGCTTCTTTCTGCGGGGCCGCAATCACAGTTTGTAGCTAACGTCAGTCGTTAAATACTCGTATTTATTTGCCTGCTGAGCTTTAAAAGCTCTTTATGAACCGAGACCGTAGTGACAGTGGTGCTCAAAAGCGCACGACGCACATGGAAACGACCGGTTTCTTTCGTCGTTGTTTGTTATTGTCACATACAGTATGGTTATATTTTGCTGTTGTTTCGATGATTATATTTTACGCACACAGTTTATATAGTAAACGTCTCTGTTTACGTTCATCTCTGATGTTTTCACGGCCTTGAACAATTTTATTGTTCTGTACAAGTTTTCCTTCAAAGCACACCACCGTTAAAACTGAATCAATTCTTTCAGAATCGTCTTGTAGTCTTCCTATTTAATGTTTCCTTCAACCTAAAGTTGGTTGTGTCATTCACTTTCATCACAACATCACTCTCGGTTGTTGTCTTTGCAAAGTTTTTGAAATTGTTACGTCTCAGGCTTTTTGCACATTACAGATTCATTCTCTCAAGTTTAAACTAAGCTTTTTTGTCAGTTCTTCTTGTTTTCCTGAAAGGAGTTGCATGTTCTCTCTGTGCTTGCGTGGGTTTCTCCAGGGGCCTGTACCATGAAAGTGGCTGAACAAAATTAAACCTCTTGAGGCCAGGCTTCGATCCTTAAGCTACGATTAGTTCACAGGGGAATTTAAAAGGTGAATGTGTATAAAATTGGTTTTCCTTCTTTTTTGGAAGATGTAACCCCAACACAAAACTCACCATCCGCGGTCAGGCGAAGAAGCTAAGCTATTCCCTCCATGGAGAATACGTCTCGGGAAAGGCTGAGGGATGTTGTCTGTCCCTAAACACTCTTTCCCTACGAAGTGCTCGCCTAACAATTTACGCAGAAATATCCACAGGACTGGGAAGAAAAAGTGAAGCCAGTGGTGCCGACGCCGGTGTGTTACATTACTTATGAATTCCTGATTGGACAAATGTAATTGTGGGATCTCTAATCCAGAACACTACCTGCTCCGGAGCACGCCGTTAGCCCAGTGCTGTAAATAATCGGGTGACAAAGATTAAACAAACCCTACATGGTACCCTAATCCTAGAAGGATAAAACTATTTCTTAACTCGGCTAACCTGTTAATCCGGCTTTATAATACAGGCCCCGGGTAGTTCTGTTTCTCCCACAATCCCCAAAACATGCAGCAGGTTTATTGAGTAATCTAAGTTCCCCATATGTGTACCCGCCTCTTGCCCCATGGGCCCTGGAGACCCCTTATTATTTATTTAACTTTATTGCAACTTTATTATGCAAATTAGATTCAGTTAGCAAGTCAGTGCTCTAAAGCTGTTTAAAGTATTACTTTCTTAAGGGGCTAACTATACGTAATGCAAGATTTTATTTATTAATTTAAAAATTATTTTATTTAAGCAACTATACTTAACCCCTCTTTTTGAACATAGGTCCGAAAAAGCCATACCCAAAATAAAATGGCTGTAATTCTCACATTTAATGGGTTAAATTAATGTCCTTGGTGTCATTAAAAAGGAACCCCTTTCTAGTTTATCAGGGAAAAAGTAAGGAACTGGATATTTGTTGGAAAAAAATCCCAAAAGAAGAACACAGACACCACAAATACAATTGATGTTAATTTTAATTCCCTATTTTTATATGATAAGTTTGGTACCTATTTTTGATCAAGGAGATTAAAAGCATACGGAGACGCAAAGCATCATGGAGAGAGAGAGAGAAAAGAAGGAGAGAAGAGCAGCAGAACACCAGAATAGAACACTGTGCTGTTACACACTCTGACCGACCGACTGCAAAATAAACCCTGCAAAACTAAACTCAAAAAGTCCCACAGTTAAAGAGTTATCTTAACCCAACAAGGGGTGGTTACAGGGACTTAGTCACAATAACGGAAAAGAGAATAAGAGAATAATAAAAGCAATGACAAACAAAATGTCACAGTGTATCAGCTCACGGTAAAGTACATCTCTGGAAGGAATGAGAACTAATAGAATTGAACAGACACAGTTATAAATGCATTTGATATATCATACATTTAGTATCTACAAAAACATGGAGTTATGAAATCACATTTCATAATTTTTCTAACAATACCTTAAACAAAACTAAAGTTATAGGTTCTGAAACTTTGTAGAAATTGTTGAAATTATTTTTTAAATAAGTGAATGCTTGAGTCCCTGGTGGACTTTTTGACAATACTGAATAGAAGCCACAACCTTGGACCAATACATGACCAAAATCTGTCAAAATGGAGCTAAACATGTGTTTTCTGGGGTGATTTTTTATAAGACAATGTCCAGGTGGGCACTATTGGCACCAAATTGGCACTTGGTAACCAAATGAACAAATTGATGTAAATTTGAATAAAAAAAAAATTACAAATCAATACTGCTAGATCAGGAATGCTCATCACGTCGATCGCGGTGCTACCAGTCGATCGCGGCGTGAAATTGAAACAATATCAGGCAATCATCCATACCGTCACAGTTCAGTAAAGTTAGCTGCAGATTCTCGGATTCGGTTTTCTCTGCTCAATAGCTCGAGACCAGAATGTTCTTAGTAAACAAATAATACCTATTTTTAATCTGTGTTATGTAGCACACAACTCTAAACTAAGCTTTTTTGTCAGTTCACAAACTACAAAACGTTTTTTATCAAAACAAGGTTCCCTCGGCATTCGCAGAAACACATTACCGTCTATGCGCAACCCGCTGACATGGAATCGCTTAGGGACCGTCTGCAAATTACCAGCAAAATATGTTTTACCCAGAATATGCTTAATAACTTCATTCTAAATTGCTCTATTACAACCAAAATCAAGCAATACGCCACTCCTCACCTGCATATTGTACTGCATGACACAGTTGTAATAAAAAATGTAAAAATTTATTAGAGCATCATTTTTATTCTTGATTATTTGGATCAAAGCTCAGTTGCTCCCATAAAAATCACTCTAGTGGGACTTCCGGTGTCACACTGAAGCGCATGGCAGCTTAGTTTTGCGCTCCCGTTCGGTCAGAGTTGGATGTCACTTTCCATCACTTCAAAAGGAGAATTACTAAGTTTCCAGGAAATCTCAGTTACATGGCCTTTAGAAATGCGACTTCTTTAGATACTTACAAATAAGAACTTACTTTATAAAAAAATATATATATAAGATGGACGGAAAATCATGACACTAACCTTATCGATTTAATTATTGATGTCTATAAAAACAAAACAATTAAGAAACTAGTGTCAAAAATGTACCAATATATTCAATTTACAAAAGACAACCCAACAGTAAAAATTAGACTAAATTGGGAAAAGGAAGCCAATATTGTGATTTCTGAGGAGGAGTGGTCAAATATCTGCTCAGTACAGGCCACTTCTACCAGCTCAAGTTTGTGGAGGGAATTTTGCTGGAAGAATCTTGTGAGATATTTTGTAACCCCTAAGCTTAAGGCATTTCAAAGAAAAGAGAGTGAAATGGGGCAATGTTGGAGAAAATGTGGAGAGACCTCAGCAAATCACTTTCATATATTCTGGGGATGCCCTAAGATCCAACAATATTGGAAGGAAGTAACAGTTGTATTAGGGGATGTTTTGAGTCTTGATATGGTTTGCTCTTTTTTCCCTATATACATGGGAAGCATAGGGACCCACCTAACAGTAAGTGATAAATATATATTAAAGATTCTGCTGGCCACGGCCAGGAAAGCCCTGACACGAAAGTGGATGCAGTCTGAACCCCCATCAATCTCAGAATGGAAGGATGTGGTGACAGGGGTGCAGACCATGGAGAGACTGACTTTCTCATTGAGACTGAGAAGGGATAAATATTTTAAATATTGGGGAAAAAGGATTGTGTACTCATCTATTGTATCTGGTGATGAATAACTGTGCAAGTACAATTTGTAAGGATATACTACTGACCTGTGAAATGCCCTGTTTTTTGATTAAAAAAAAAAAAGTATAAAAAAAAAACTTCTGACAAAAAATGCTTCTGACATTCCTGAAGCACTGAATCTCCGTCATATTTTTAAATGGGTTTTATTTCACAATCCTCTCTCCCTTGCTTTTCCTTCACCTGTCACCTTCTGATGAGCTTGGACACAGTAGGCTTTTTTTGCCCATTACTGTGCAATGTCCATTTAAATCACTCTGCAGGGGTTTTAGCTTTTTATTATAACTTTAGAAAAGTTTCATGCCTCATGATTTGACCAGCACCTTTCAAATCTTACACACACAGACAGACTTGTAGAGAGGCATTTTACTCTTTACCGTTTAACTTTCTCTTTATAGATCATTATTGCTGATGACCATTGTCTGCGGCTAAATCTCAGCATTAGTTTTTATTAGCTTTTTAAAAGAAGAAAGGCAGTCCTGCCTCATGGTATAGTGGACGCTGCGCAGGACACGTATGCGCGGCTGCGCAGGGCGACGCAGGATCGAGTTTTGAGCCTGTAGTCTTTCCCATCCCACCCCATTCTCTCTCCGCCTTGCTTCTTGTCTCTTATCTTGAAAAAACAATAAAGGCTACAGACGCAAAAATAATCTTTAAAAATAAGAAAAGCATCAAAGCAGACTTGTTTGAACAAGTATATGATCAATAAATATCCTTAAGTATAGTCTTCTGTGAGTTTCCCTTTGAACCTCGTGAACACCATGAATGGTTCATCATTTGTCTGAGATCTCGAAGAGGTATTTCTTCATCATTTTCTCTGTCATGTACACATTGTTGTAGCTGATGGAAACCTGCTCCGCTTCTCTTTAAGATCAATTAAAGGGCCACGATACACAGGATGTGAACATTATGATGTTTCTGGGATTTGCATCATTGAATAATTTAATTGTGGGGAAAACGGGAATTTCTATCTTTTGTTTGTGATTTCTGACTTTGTTAGAATACGGCTTTTTTGACTCATGATATTTGAATTATTCTTGAACCTGGCCTTTATTATCCTATGAGGTATTAATTAATAATGACGCCTAACTCTTGACACAACATCCTGTCAAGTTTCGAGGACGCGCAGTAGTTTGAGTTCAGAAGTGTCCTCGTGATGAAGTCTGAGCTAAACTCCGGCTTCAAGCTTTTGGTTGACCCATCAGCAATCGACAAGTTGAAACTATGGTTTTGCGGCAAGCATTTTCATCCAGAAACTACGAGACCTTGATAATGGCCGACCCGGACATTGCAAACCAGCTCCGTTTGCATTTGTCAGTTGATGTGGTTCCAATTCAGGAGGACCTCTGCCTACTGCTGCTGCCTACTCCATTGTCACTGTTCATTTCAACTTGCGTTTTGAGGGTCACGTCATGAACGGTTGCTCTCGCCCTCAAGCCACACCCACACCCCACACTACACTGCACAGCTTTCCATGGCCATTTGTTTGAAAATGATCTCAGGCAGATGAGACCTGAAACAGATGCTGTCCTTTATAGGAACCATTGAAGTAAATGGTCATTTATAAACTGTTCCACTTTATTATTTTTTTATGTTTCATTGTAATAGTTTTACCATTAAAAGCAACCTGTGTAATGTTCAGGGCTAAATCTAAGAAAGTTCTGTAGAATTCTCTTTATTCGAAGTCTAACGGTCGTATCTGGAATCATTGCAATTCTTGTGTTTTTTCTCTGGTTGATCAGAAGGATTCGTTTTGTTCTGAGTATTCTGTTGGAATAGAGAATGTTGATTTGTTTAGCACAGAGATGGGTCCGGAGGCTTGCAGCCCTGCACTGATTTATGAATCATGCCTGATTCCACCAACTAAGCTCTCCTGTGTGTGTGCATGTGCGAGTGTCCTGAAGCAGGATTGGAACTAAAACCAGGAGCGACTGGGGTCCACGGGGGATCGCTTTTTGTCGTCTTAATTGATTTCTTGTGGCTCGGTCGGTAGAGACACAAAGATCGTGGGTTCAAACCCCAGGGAAAGCATTAACCGACCAATGTCTTCATTCCTTAAATATAAAAAGATCTGCTCCTGCCTCAATAACTAACTCTCACTGTGAGGATGATGAGATAATGATGATGACTGGATTATTGTTATTGGATAAGATGATGATGATGTGCTGCACGCTCTGTCGTAAACCCATTTACGCATACGTACACACACACACACACACACACGCATTTACTCACGTCATGCTCTGAATCTCATCGACTAAGTCATGCTGAAGGTGGAAACCTGCTGTGAGCATTTTTTCAGACTTACATGCACCCAGATTTTATTTCCATTCACTCTAATAAAGTGTCATGGAACTACATTAGTTAAATATTGTACATTTCGCAAACAGGAAACACTTAAAATGCAAATCTTAGATGGAAGTCTCCTCTCGATAGCACATAGAGCTTGTGTGAAATTGCAGAGCCAGAGCATCCACGACCCACTACGAGCGCTGCCGTGCTCAAGACCGGTCTTGGTCTCGAGACCAAGTTTCTATGGTCTCAGCTAGGCATGGGATGATAAGCGGTTTCAAAATTTACCACGGTTTGTCACGGTTTCAAAACCGCAAGCTGCAGCGGTAAGGGCTGGCAGGCGTGCATGCGGTTGTGGAGGTGATCCACAGCCAGCGAGGCGCCGCAGTAGTTTAAGTTCAGGATCGGCGAAGAAGTGAACCCCCACAACATTCCCACCGATAGTAATCTGCTGAAGTTCCAACCCCACGACTTGGAAGAGGAAGCCGATTAGCCGATATGCAAATCATGGTTAAAAGGAGCCGCTGCTAAAGGAGGCGACACATCAAGTATGATACACATCAGCATCCAGAACTATTCACTAAATCACAGTGATAAACTGTGACCATGGTAATGAAACCGGTTATCATCCCACATTTCAGAATTATTATTCTGGTTTCTAATGAGTTACTTTTAACAGTAACGCGAGCCCTGCACAAACATGGAACGCGAGCGTTTGTTCAGCTCAGTTTCTCACGTGAACAAGCATTTCCTCTTGAAAAGCCAAAAATAAAAATCGCTTCCATTAAGAACGATTATCATTATTTTACATTTTTATATTTATAGAATTTCAGATGCTATTGTAAATACTAAATAGACATGTTGTATACAAAATAATACTGCACCAATGAAAGCTGTTGATCAGTGCAGCGCTAACCAGCACAACACTTTTCTTTGGTAATTTCAGCTATGCTACTATTTTTACTATTTTATGGCATTTTTCATTGCAATTATTGGCTTTGCGGCTAGTGTTGCCCAAAACCTGAACAACAACAAATACTTTTATTCTCTGATCACAAGTGGATCACAGTAGGCTTCAACTCAGAAGAACTTTAGTTCCTTACACAAAACAGAAGTAAATAAAGGTGATAGGGCTTCTACATTTTACATAAGGTCTACACCAGGGATGCTCATCACGTCGATCGCGGCGTGAAATTGAAACAATATCAGGCGATCATCCATCCCGTCACAGTTCAGTAAAGTTAGCTGCAGATTCAAGGATTTGGTTTTCTCTGCTCAATAGCTCGAGACCAGAATGTTCTTAGTAAACAAAAATACCTATTCTTAATCTGTGTTATGTAGCGGAGAAACTACAAAACGTTTTTTTATCAAAACATGTTTTCCTCAGCATTAACAGAAACACATTACCGTCTATGAGCAACCCGCTGACATGGAATCGCTTAGGGACCGTCTGCAAATTACCAGATCCAAAATATGTTTTACCCAGAATATGCTTAAATAACTTTTTTCTAAATTGCTCTATTACAACTAAAATCAAGCAACACGCCACTCCTCACCTGCATATTGTACTGCACGACTCAGTTTTAAAAAATATTGAAATATTTATTAGAGCATCATTTTTATTCTTGATTATTTGGATCAAAGCTCAATTGCTCACATAAAAATCACTCTATTACTCACCCAATTCAGGTCACATACAACTGTTCTAATGCTTTACCTACTACAACACTCATTTTGTCAAAATTGAGAAATTTTTATTTTTGCAGAATTTCTATTGGTCATTTTTTGGATCAAAGCTCAATAGCTCCCCAAAAAAATCACTCTATTACCACCAGATTCAGGTCCAATATAACTGTTCTATTGTTTAACCCACTACAACACTCATTTTGTCAAAATCTAAAGCTAATCAGCATATTATGTCCGGTTTTTAGCCCATGCTTAAGTTTATGGTCACCAAAATGAGTGAAGGAGCTGGACCAAGTAAATCATTAAGTCCTACATGAAAATCATTAAGTCCAAATAGTGCTCCACAATGACTGATGAACATTTGGAAGTGTGCTTGAGGCTGGCTGTCAGCAGCTACTGTCCGGACTATGCATCCCTGGCTGATTCAATTCAGTGCAAGTCATCAAATTAAACTCAGGTTATTACAAAAAATGTAAATAGTTAATAATTATTTGTGTTTTGTCAATTCTCAATAAAGTTGAAAATAATTGTTTGTTGATTGATGCTTTACATTTTTGTAGCGGGTAGATCACTTTGACTTGGTCATTTTAAAAGTACCTCACAAGCTGAAAAGTATGACCACCCCTGGTCTACACTGATTCAATATCCACTTCCCTTTAATTGTAACTTAACTGCACGATCCTAAGCACTGCGTTTGGTCGGGTTGGTTCAACCGATTTCTATATTCTATAGGCATAATACAGGAAAAAAAACATTGCAGGATGGGGTAGGGTCAAGGAAAGTGTTTGGACTGCTGCAGTCAACAGCCGACATTTTCCTGCTGCCATGAAAGGCGCTGTACTCATGGCCCATTCAGATTACAGCGGTGGAGAGAAGCAGGTGGAGGTGTAGTGAGAGCAAGGAATGCGCAGCGTCTCGTTATCTTGTCCACAGGGAATATTTTGACTCCTTTTGTGGCTTTCAAGGCCAGAAGAGATTAGGGAAAGCCAGATGAGAGAAGTTAATTACGATTATTCTGACCATCACCGGTCTCCATTTTATTCGTTGCATAGCTGTTAGTCTCTCCTCGATGATATCCAATTTGCTGTCACAGACAATTAAATGAGTCCTGACAGTTTTAGGTCCAGTCAACATTCCATTCCAGCTGGTCAGCTTAGTTGGGTTTTGAGCACTGACTGCCTTTGATAATCGCTAATAGCCAAGAGTTCCACATCTTCCGATTAGCAGAATCCCAAGTTATCACAGCTCCAATTATGTAAATGTCTTTGACATCCTCCAGTGACAGGGTGGCCAGGCACACGATCCTCCACATCGTCCAGGAGTCCATCGTGTAGCCAGCAGCGAAAGTTCCTGCAGGACAGGTGGGTTCCCCCGAACCCACGCTCCTCATCGAGAAAATTGTGTCAATTGCCTTCAGAGACCAGTGGATCAGATCCATAATTCCTTTTATTTGGAGAGCAGGACAGTGAGAGTCTCTTGCAGATGAACACAGAGTGCCAGTGGGTAAACAGAGATAAGGGAGAGGAGAAAGACGCTACTGTCTCCGCCGAGAGCAAGAGACAAGAGCTTGGTAAATGCATGGATACAGCGGCGGCAACAAAGGCACTGCTGTGCAATCACTCACACAGCGATTGGATCTTAAATATTCCTCTGCTCTTCTTTGTTGTTGTGAGGTCATTGCTAGAGCGTGCACTGAGCGACACCAAGCTTATAAAAGTGAAGATGATGAGTAATTCAGGAGGAGGAGTAGCGTAGGAATGTCCCTTTGGCTCTAAGACTCCACATCTTTTGACTATGTTCTGGACTCGAGACGAGATGTGCGGGTTTGATTGACGTACCTTATTTCAAACGTAAACTTTTGACAGATTTGAGTCCATCGTTACAACAGGGATGTCTTTGCTAGATGTTGTCAAACCGTTTACAAATACTCTCTCTGTGTCCAGTAAGCCCCGAGGTGTCTCCAGAGCTGCCAGCCCCGGCCCCAGCTCCCCCTCAGCAGCGGAAGCCAGGCGAGGTGGGTGTGGAGCGGGGTGCTATGGAGGTGGGCATGAGGGTAGTGCGTGGAGCTGACTGGAAGTGGGCAAACCAGGATGATGGAGAGGGTCATGTAGGCACGGTGGTGGAGATCGGGAGGCAAGGAGGCACCACAACACCTGACAAAACAGTGGTGAGGATGCAGTGTGGGTAATGTTAGAAGAACTAGCCAGTCAGAAGAACCATGCGTGCGTATGTGCCTCGTATATTTCTTGGTGCAGTTTTTTTTTTGCGTGTAATTTGCAGTTTGTTCTACTGATGTCGTTCGAATGTAGTTTTAATCCATACATTCTGACCCAATGTTCTGCAGGTGGTGCAGTGGGACAGCGGGACTCGAACCAACTACCGCACTGGGTATCAGGGGTCGTACGACCTGCTGCTGTACGACAACGCTCAGATCGGTGAGAGACTTTTAGACTCCCCGAAGTGTCCTCAGGCCTGGTGATTTCAGTTCTCATTGGACTAGTTGCAGGTAGAAGATTAGTGGCACACTTCCGGTTCGGAGTAATAGCGCTCCCTGAGTTCTGGTTTGTAGTCTATTGTTTTGGAATTTGTAGAAGATGTTCAGGAAAAGTGAGTTTATAGCTTTCAGAGACAGCAGAAAACAGTGGCTTGTGAGCTCGAAGGTTTTCAGTAATAATATTATATATTGATTATTAATCATGTCTTTCCTAGTAAAAAGGATCAAGTCCCATTGCAAGTAGCGTTATTTGCATTCATCAACGTCCGCTAAAGCCTTTAATCAATGAAGTTCCCTCTGTTTTGTTTGTTTGTGATTCAAAGCACTCGCGGAAGTAGAAACAACACTTCGTGATTTTTTTTTCTTCTTAAACTTGGTTGAAGAAAATCAGAAGAGGAAAGTTAAAACGTAGTTATATTCTAGGCCTTAAGTCATTTTTTACAGGTCACACTTCAGATCGTTTGGGCTTGTTTAACAAAGATGGCTGCCATAGCGACCACAAATAGTGATTCTCTCCATTCACAGCTCCATTGTTAGCCATAAAACACTACATTTCACAATGGATTCCTCTTTAGACGAACCTTTCTGTTTCCAAATCCCAATGTAATAAATAATATTGCAAATGTATTAGTTGCAAAATTAAGAAATACACCGGTTTGTGTTCGATTTCATGTCTGAAGGGCAGCTATAGGTCTGAATAAGTGACTGTAAATCACAAAACGTGCTACTAAACGAAACGACGCATGTTTAAAAAGGAACAAACGCCAGAAGCTCTGCATTTGCTGATCCGTCACAAGCATTCAGTGCTACTCTCAAGTTCTTTTCAAGTGCCAAGTGAAACTAAAGTTTTCCGGATGGATGGATAGATAGATAGATATCTAGCTGCATCTTCTATTATGAAACGTGCAGCTACCATGTAATAATGATAACCATTTACTTTCCGTTACAAAAATGCAGATTAACGGTTAAAAAAAGTAAACACTACAGTTAAGAGCCTCATCATTTCTTCATGTATGTGCTGTAAAGCCTCCTGCAGAAGCAATAAACAAAAGTTGCTTTGTTCAGTGTGGAGCTGCTCTGTTTGGATGAGGTGAGACACAAAGCAAGGATTTGGGCTGGAGATGCAAGAATTGAGAAAAGTTTGTCCTCATCTTCCCTTCTATCCTTCCTTTTGCCCATTTTGAACACGTGTGTGAATGCAAACCACCCATAATCAAAAGCAGTCTGTATTTACACAGTGCAAACTTTGCACGTGACTTTCTTCAGCTCCACGGAGACGCCAGCACTCCCTCTGCTGGCTGAGAATATTTATTTCTATGTGAGTTCTAATCTGGTGCTAATCTGTTCTATTAATAATACATGCCCCCTCTGACCCTTAAACCCACGAGCAAATAGAGATTACTTCCTTAAATAGATGACAACGTTGACTTTTATCTCGGTGTTCTTCTCAAAGGAACAACTACAGAGAGAAAGAAATCCTTTATATAAGTGTTTGGTCCATGCAGTGAACGGATAGATTTACAGATAACAAGCTTTCAAGCAGAACAAACTCTAGTAATTATTCCGTTTGATTGATGATGAACAGCAGTCGAGTAACATTATAATGGTCTGCAGCATTTTATCCACATTAAACCCCACGTGAAGTATAGCGTGAAAAGAAAACCACTAGAGCACTAAACACTAAATGAGAAATATTCAGTCATTATTTACAGGAGTCCATCAGTATTTGTCATTTGATTTTCCTAACGTTGTCTCCTGAGCGAATATGCATCTAATCAACGATGCGTCAATTCATTATTTACCTCCATTCTTTTTTGAACATCAACTTTAACAATTCAATTAAAGAAGATCTTGTTTTATTTGATGAATAAAAACATTTTTTTTATTTCCTGTGCCCCTACCAGGATTCAAACCGCCGTGCTCTTACAAGTTGAATCTATCGGTTTTCAAGGCGTCTGCATCCCCCTGCATTATTTCTACCAATTCTTATAACATGCTCGACTGTATGTTCGACTGTAAAGAAGCTTGTGTTTCCGGGTAGGGTATATTCTTAATTAGCGTCTGAATGTTTTCAGTCCCCTGACCGTCGACATTGTCGCTAACAGTGACCACTCTTGCTGTGAAATGATTACATGCAGATATCTCTCGACAGTAGTGCTCGTACAAACAGATTTATATAAATGTATGAAAGACAGCGCTAAAAGAAATTATTCATAATTAAATGAACACTCGAAATGACCATCAAATAAAAAAACACAGTTGTGGTTCACTTCTTTACTGTTACTAGCCGTCACTTTCTTAGTGTCAAAGGCTGTCAGGGCAGGTTTATGTATAACTAATATAATTAATAATAATAATTAGAATCAGAATTGTGTTGTAACAAAGTGGTTTCCATACTGGTAGGAATTTACTCCTGTGAGTTGCATATATAGAGCATAGAACATGTGAGTGTATTGGAGTAATTTAATAAGAAAATAAAGTACAGCAATGGAGTGTAAAACTAACTAAAACTACAGTTAACCTCTTAAACCCGAGAGTCCCCGGTACCGGGGACTTGGCCCCTTGTGCATTACATTTTCACTCATAGCTCACTAACCCTGAGAGAAAACCACACATTAAATACTGTTGTGCTCAGCAGAAACTCCTCTAAAAACGTATCTAATTCAATTTCATATCCATTAACCACAGCTCTAACGCCATGCAAATAAACAACAACATATCCGGAGTATAATTCATGACCAAGTTTTTGTTTATGTGCGATATGTATCCACAATATAAACGGAAACACCAAAACCATGGCATCAAATGAAAGCTAACAACCAGCAGAATCCAGCGATATGCAACTCATTTACATTGCATGAAGTATTTCAGAGCAGGGAGCGAAAGTTCCCAGAAAAAAACGCCAGCAAAAACCAAGCAAGCATGTAAATCTTGTCTTACCTTTGCCGTTTTTTCAAAAAAAGTTATTTCCATAGCGATAAAAGTCTGTTTGTTGTTATATCCGGTCGATAGCTTCGCAGAAACTCCATTTTGGCTTTTTTTCTGTAGCTCTGTGCTCGCAATAACATCACCAAATATGGAAACACTCCCCGTACGTAAAAGCAGCCCTCTCCATGCTCCGTGTCCTGTGATTCGTCGGGGATCCTGGATATCATTGGATTCTACAGATTCAAAGTTTTCCAGCGAGATATAGAGCTCCCGGATTGGACAGATGTCAGGGGGTAGGGACACGCAGAAGTTTCAAGGTTGGAAGCGCTATGAATGGGAGGTTACGCAAAGTGCACGGAGACAGCGTAAAGGGGCTTCCACCCTCCTTTTACAGCGTTTCTTTAGGAGTTTTTTTTTGCTGAAATCATGTCCCGTAAGCAAGAAAAGAAGACCATGAACGTAGTGGAAGCTTTGGACAAGATTTTTTCCATATTTCAATTATTGTGCCAAATTGTGCCAAACTATGCCGAAATGGATTACGCCTGAACTTTGTTCATTCAAAACTTGTACAGAATATTAGTTTCTTGTAGTATGGACACCAAACTTGCTACAGATGTCCTTCACATGTAGTGGTTACAATTGATTGTTTTTATTTGCTTGTCTACAAGTAAAATAAGCGGATATTAGAGGAAACATGTAGGTTTTTTTTAGGCGGAGTTCATTTTTTGGCCATTCCAACATCAATTACTCTTACCCAGTGTTCTTGACTGTCAAATTAACTCATCCACACCACTCCCCAAGAACCCATCTTAATTTTGATACCAAGATTTACAGTTTAGACCTTGTAAAAGCTGAGAAATGCCTTATGAAGTGAAGGTATATGATTTTCAGAAAATAGGCCTTAGGGGTAAGAGGTTAAGAAATCGAGGAATACTCGCATTCGATAATGACGTTGCTGCAGAAGATGAATGATCACGCACAATCTTCTTATTCTGTTATGCTTTCTTCATTCCTAGGCGTCCGCCACTCAAACATCATCTGCGACAGCTGTAAGAAGCATGGCATCATGGGAATGCGCTGGAAGTGTAAGGCATGCTTCGACTATGACCTGTGCACTCAGTGCTACATGAACAACAAGCACGACCTGACACACGCCTTCGAACGCTACGAGACGGCGCATTCTCAACCGTGAGTTTTTGTTTTTTTTCTTTCTATCCGATGGGGGCGGTTACTGATGCGCTGCTTGATTACGAGACGGTTGCCATCATTACAGGTGTGTTCATGTGAGTTTGGTGACACACATGGCTCCTGGAAAAAAGACAAATGTTGGCAGAACACAACATTCTTGTAGCGAGAATTATAATAATAATAATAATAATAATTCATTTTATTTACTGGCGCCTTTCAGGTCACTCAAGGTCACCTTACAATGAACAAATCGGACAACCTTGTAAACATTACAAAAACAACAGAACACAATAAAAAAACATGAGCAGCAGAACAGACAACTACAGGTTAAACGCTTTTATAAATAAAAAAGTTTTTATTCCCTATTTAAAACCTTTTAGGTCACTGCTACTGCGGATCTCATTAGGCAACGAGTTCCACAGAGCTGGAGCAGCGAAGCAGAATGCTCGTTCACCAAGGGAGGATATAGGAGGAGGAGGGCGAGAGAGCATGAGGGTTGAGCTAGAGCGGAGTGAACGTGAGTGTGAGCGGATAGACAGGAGGTCAGTGAGGTAGGAGGGAGCCAAGCCATTTAGAGCCTTATAGGTGAGAAGGAGGATTTTGAACTGAGATCGGAATTTAACTGGAAGCCAGTGAAGCTGTAGAAGGACCGGGGTGATGTGATCTGAGCGCGGAGTGTGTGTTATTAGTCTAGCGGCAGCGTTTTGAACCAACTGTAGCTTGTTTAGTGTCTTGGTTGGCAGGCCATGGAACAGAGAGTTATAGAAGTCAATCCGGGGAGTGACAAAGGAGTGAATTAGAGTTTCTGTAGCGGTAGGGGACAGAAAAGCACGGAGACGGTTTATATTTCGAATGTAAAAGTAAGCAGTACGGGTGGCAGAATTTATGTGTGGCTCAAGAGAGAGTGTGTGGTCGATAATAACGCCAAGGCTTTTAGCCTGACGAGAAACAGGTATGGTTGTTATGCCATCAATGGATACGGCAGATAACGGAGTTTTGGAGAGAGATGATTTAGAGCCAATTAAAATAATCTCTGTTTTGGAGTCATTTAGTTTTAAAAGATGTGTGGCGAACCAGGATTTGAGCTCAGTGAGATAAGCGATGAGAGATGGAGAAATTAAAGAAGATGAAGACTTGGAGGAAATGTAGAGTTGAGTGTCATCAGCATAGCAGTGGAAATTTATTTGATGTTTTCTGAGAATGTCGCCAAGAGGAAGAATGTAAACCAGAAAAAGAAGAGGTCCCAGGACAGACCCCTGAGGGACACCCGAGATAACTGGGGATGATTTAGAGAGGTGTGGCCCAATTTGAACAAACTGTGAACGATTGGAAAGGTAAGATGTGAACCAGTCGAGAACAGTTCCAGACAGGCCAATATCCTCTAGTCTAGACAAAAGAATATTGTGGGCTACAGTATCAAAAGCAGCCAAGAAGTCAAGTAGGATGAGGATGGAGACAAGACTAGCGTCAGATGCCAACAGAAGATCATTATGGATTTTTAAAAGTGCAGTTTCAACACTGTGTAGGGGACGGAAGCCAGACTGGAACTGTTCATACAAGTTATTATTGGACAGGAAGTCATGTAGTTGTGCAGCGACACATTTTTCAAGAATTTTTGCTATGAAAGGCAAATTTGAGATTGGTCAAAAGTTCTCAAAGTTGTCTTGATCTGAACCAGGTTTTTTGATCAACGGTGTGACTGCAGCTACCTTGAACATCTGAGAAACCACGCCAGATTGGAGTGAGGCATGGATAATAGATGTTATGAGATCCAGCAGGGCGGGTAGGCCTTGCTTGATCAGTTTAGTAGGCAGAGGGTCAAGCTGACAAGTTGATTGCTTGGACTTAGAGATCAAGTACCCAATGTTGTCAGCAGTTGGTAACCTAAAAGTGTTAAAAGTACATTCAACGGGGACAGCATAGCGAGATGAAGTAGACAGACAACGAGTAGGTAAACCAGAGGTAAGTTGTAAATGAATAGCTTCAACTTTTCTGTTTAAAATTTTTTTTTCATTTGTCACAGAGCTCTGGAGAGGGTGTATTGAGCATTGTGGGTGGTACAAGGGATTAATAATGAATTGACCACTGAAAACAGTGACTTTGAATTGTGTGATCCAGAGTCAATCAGTCCAGCATAAAATTAATTTTTTGCTTTGACCAAAGCACTTTTGTACCCAAGCATGAAGTCCCGATACATGTCCTTGTGAACTACCAGTCCAGTTCTGCGCATTTGGCGCTCTAATTGACGTCCCTTGGCATTAAGACGATGTAGGTCGCTGGTGAACCAAGGAGCAGAGTTTTTAAAAGAAACATAGCGTGTTTTCCTGGGAGCATGCATATCAAGTATCTGAGTAAGATGTTCATTATAAAAGGAAACCAATTGATCAGGGTCCATAGCACCAGTGTATGTTGGAATATTTGCCAATGATTGGCCCAGGTCTACATTTTTAAGATTTCTGAAAGATATAAGGAGAAAGTGTTTATGCCTAGTAACAGGCAATGAGGTAGTGAAGGAGATTAAAGAATGGTCAGATAAAACAACATCAATGATTTTTAGATTTGATGGTGACACGCCAGCACAGCAAACCAAGTCAAGTGTGTGACCCTTTACATGAGTGGGTTGATCAACATACTGTTTAATGTTAAAACTAGATAGGCAGAATAAAAATTCAGTTGAGAACGGATTGTTGGTTTTATCAACATGAACATTAAAATCACCCATTAAGATCAAGTTTGGAGTTAAAAGGCACAAAGCTGATAGAAAAGAGCAAAATTCTTGAATAAAAGAGGCGTTGTGTTTAGGTGGCCTGTACACCACAGCAACCACAGTTGGCACAGAGCCATTTAACAAAATCACTAGTGACTCAAATGAAGAGTTATCACCAACAGAGACTACATTTGCTTTGATTGAAGTTTTATATATAATAGCCAGTCCACCTCCCCGGCCCACAGAACGAGGTTTACTAGCAAACTTGTATTCAGGAGTCAGAGCTAAATTCAGGGAGTAGAAGTCGTTTGGCAACTGCCAAGTTTCTGTAATACAGAATAAATCAGCTTTATGGACCTGAATCAAATCCAAAATGAACGGACCCTGTTTGCTATCAAGCGAGCATTCCAGAGGAACAGCACCAGATCGCTCTTACCGGACTCCAGCGGAGAGGCGGGTCTCAGAGAAGCAAGAGGCCGACGCGCGCGTTTCCTTGGCTGCCTCCTGCACGGCCGGCGTAATGCAGACCAAACCACGGGAATACAACCCGGCGAGATGATGGAGCGACCCCTTCCAGAACCGCGATGAATTAGCTCTTATTCTGCGTCAAAGTGGTTCTTAATTCTCATAATGGGAATATTGGGTAACAGTTAAAAACCTATAGCTTTAACTTGAAACAGCATGTGACCGAGGTAATGACAAAGAGGTACAAAATTATTATTCACATTCCAAAAAGAAATTAAGAAAACCACGTTTCCTGGATGAATTGATCGCTTTTTTTTTAAATCCAACCTAGAGTGAAGCGATCATAACCCACAATTCAAGGTACGTATATTCAGCAAGTTAGTGGTACCGTGGACACCGTCAGGGGCTGTAGGCCAGGAAGAAGGTGGGCTATGTGATTGGTTGAAAACAGACCCACGAACCGAGTTTTTTAAGAGGTACAAAAAAGATCAGGGAATTGTGGGAGTATGGGAGTTCTTTTTTTTGTTTTTCTTCCGCACTCACTCACTCATTCTCAACTTAATTCTTTGCTCGTCGCTCATGTGCTTCTCCCAGAGCCCATCCAATCAGGAGAGAGCTTTAGCGTAGCACGTCAGATCTGTATAATGCATACTTAAAGACTGTGCTACCCACTCAGGAGGGAGAAGCTCAAAAGAAGAAAGCTTTGATAAGAAATTAGAGACTTACAGGTAGTTGCATTACAATAGCTGGTTTTAGATTACTATCCGTGACAGATCAAGTTCAAATATGAAGCATTTCTTAAACAAGGAAATGCTTCTCTCCTCTTATGCTGAGGAAGATAACAGAAGCATTAGATCTGCATGCATAACTTCATAAGGGAAATTGTTAAATGTATGTGCTTCAGTCAGAAAACCTCCATTAACCTTGTTTCCTGGTGAAGCTTATGTCCAATGATTTACTGCTGTGTCATGATGCCAGTCGGTACCACAAAACCCTGCAGGGAGGCCAGCATTATGCGGACATCTGGAGTTTTGTCTTCTCTCTGGCTTCCAGTTTCATGTGAAAATGTCTAAAGCAGTCGTGACGTTCTTTTATTTTTAATAATACTTTTTTTCACATTGGTCTAATTGTAAGGGAAATGTGATTATTTTACTCTAAAAATCTCAGTTTTTAATTAAAATCACTTTCAATCTCTTCTTTTTGTAGCCCAGGCTTATTCTGGAAATGAGTTGGGATTTTCATGCTGAAAACTTTGTAACTACTCACCAGTTACTCACCTATTGGTTTCTGATTTGCATATTCATGACATTTATGCAAAGTTACTGTCTAACATATGCTCAACAGAGAATAGAGATTTTCATCACGAGCAGCTTCAATACTGAGCGATCGATGTCTTGTTAAAGCAACATCGGCGTTGTAATGGCGTTTGGAGGAAACGTTGACTGTGAGAGACTCTTTGAGAAAAAGCCTCAGCAGAAACGAGTAAAAGAATAATTGAAATGAATGTTTGTTAAACGAGTTATGTGCGTGTATCAATAAAATAACATCTTGTGTTGTTTGGTGAGTAAAAACATTGAAGCAAAATGAATAATGAACTCGATAAATAATTAAAAAAATTGAGGCATTGCTTTGTGGGTCGTGCATTACTCCCGTGGGAGAGAAATCGCTCTTTCATGTCCGGGCATGACGTTACAGTGGGACTCGTGTGACCCCTCCCCATATCAAAGTTGCCAGTTTATTTCATTTCGTCATGAACAGCTCTCTGTGTCTTGCTGAAAGACATGGATCATCGCTAAACACGCAGAATGTCTTCCAAACTCTCGGTCGGTTTTGACAGGATATTTTTTAAAGGACAGCAAAATCTTTTGGGATGTTTAAGGTTTTAGTTGACCTATTTCAATGTAGTTTGTGTATGGGCATTTGTTCTGTAATAATGAATGAATGTTGACTGTGGATGAGTTTCCCGGACGTCGCAAGCTGCTCAGTTGTTGCTGTGTGTTTGTCGAGCTTGTTGTTGCTCCACTGATGCCCTGTTTTTCCAGATGGATTGAGCTGGATGTTAATAGGATTGATGCGTGAGAAAGTCCTTTATATGAGATTAGATGCTCGTCTGTATTGGATTGTGTGGCTCAGATTCAGTGTCATCTCTCTGATCACACGCTCTTAAATCTTTTGCCTTGACTATTCTCTACTCACCTGATGCCGAGTTAGAGCGTTTGTATTTATGTCAATGGTGGTAATTTTAAATACTTCTCAGCTATTTTTGCTTGTGTGTCAAGACTCGAAAGATTAGATGTAAGGTGAACTTTTTAACCTGTGCTAAATTTTGGTTGTGGTAAAGTCCCGTAAGAAATTGTAATCCAGTTTGAGTGTGTCAGGGATCCAGTTCACAGTTTAGAGACTGAGGCCATCAATCACCTATCAGCAGCATCCTAGTGCACCTTCCACTTCACCCTTGTCTGGTGGACTGTATGTATGCTTCCAGCATTCCCTGCATTGGAAGCGCTGCCCCGGCGATCCACAGTGGGATTACAGCTGGGCGGTATAATCATATCACTCTATTTTTGAACCTTATATCGGTGTCATGGTATTTGACATTAAAATAAAGTCCATAGTGCATCAAAGAGTTTTGTGTAAGTCCCACCCCTTCTCAAGCTAATGAACCCACAGTAAACGTGTAGAAGTAACGGCGCTTGTTCAGTGTGGTGTATACTAACATGCTCTCAATGCTGGGTTGGTTAGCATAACCGCTAACATTGCTGCGCCATCATTTATGGTGAGCTGCAACGTGGAGAAGAACCGCTTCATGGCTGAGAATGAGTTGAACATGTCGTTTTTTGGTGCATACTGTCCATATTAAAAGTTGTTTGGAAGCGAAAAAGGCTGCTCTTTCCAGTTGACTGACCAATCGCACAAGGATCCGTGTAAGCAAACTAATTGTGACGCATACGATTATACACACTCTAAGACTTGCTATTAGAGCAGCCTGATCTGGAATGAGAAGGAGAAAACAATTTGCAGGATGTAGCGGAGGCTCTAAACACAAGGCAGAGGATCTTTCGATGTGACTCTAGGGCAGTGGTTCTCAAAGTGGGGGGCGCACAGGCACTGCAGGGGGGTGGGGGTTCAGATCATCAGCAGAAAAAGAAAAGAACAAAAAAATAAACAGCCAAAAGACGTAGAGTAAAAGATGCATCCGTTTGTAAAGGGGAAGAGAAGAGCCACTGAAGTCACACAGACCCAGGCAGGTCATTCAAAAGCTAACGCGGTTAAATGCAGAAAATATGACGAAGCAGAGCTTGCTCTCTGCTTCACTGTTAATGTCGTTGGTGAGGAGGAAAGGCCAATGTGTGTCCTATGCCTAAAATTGCTGGCAGCTGACAGATGAAAACCAGGTTCAGGGAGCTTCGTGAGTGATGGGGGGTGAGGGATGGGGGTAAGGGGTGAAGGGGGGCTCGACAAAAAAAGTTTGAGAACCGCAGCTTTAGGGTGAGGATTATATAACTACATGTTACATGAGCATCCGCGGACAAAGCTTCCATTATCGAATGGTTGAATCGATGTGGTTTGATTCCTTAAAAATCTCTGTCCGGCTCTCATGGTGCAGTTGGCAGCAAGCTGGCATTTTCATTCTGGTCTTCCTCTAATGTCATGTCTAAGAAAAATAGTAATAAAGGTGTTGGAGAACAAAAATAAATCTTTTTGAAACTCTGGAAAAACGCTAATGTTACAAATTAGGAGATTATAAAAAGAAGTGTATTGTGTTTACGTTTCAAAAGCCATAATCAAAGCACGGTATGCTTATCGACACAAAGAAGATGAGGCAGAGGAGGTGTGTTACCGAATTAATACATTATCGCGTTAATATTTAAGACCCAAGAGAAGGGATTGTATGAACAGAAAGGAAACAGGTTTATTAATGCATTAGGATAATCAGAAAAGCATTTCAGTCACCTCGTGGCCGGGAGGCATTTAGCGCAGCTTTCAGTCCTGGCCACGTTACATGGTGCAGATACCGGAAAGGGGAGACTGTCTATATGGGGTCCCCCCACAGGAAACACGTCATTTCACGAGTCACAGAAACACACCAGCACATATTTTAGCGGAACCGAATAACATTATTATCAGTTATATGCAATGTTTACAATTTTCTATCACAGGTGGAAAAATGCCTGCTGTGAAAAGTTTTGAATCGTTTCGTAAGCGCTCCACGAAGACGGAACAAAATTGTGAAACAGAAACTGTCACCAGGAGGCCAAAGGAGAGGTTTCGGCTCACTTGAGCAGTGAGACCAATATTCTGACGTTGTTTAACCAATCTATTCTGGAACCAGCCACTTGATTCGATAGCGATGTTATTTTGTTGTTTTTTTTTTTTGCTTTTTTTGGAAAAAACTAAAGCTTATTTTAAAATAAATCTTTGAGTATAAAAATCTAGAATTGAAATTTTTTTGTTTGTATGCCTTTGAGGTGCTTTTCATGGCGGAATGTTAACTTTCGGTGGCCGCTGTGCCGCTGTGCAGTTTAGCAAAGGTAAAAAAGCTTCGCAATTTAACATCCGGCATACCTTATGATAAGATTGCTGGAGTTTTTGGAACACTCTCTGGGTTTGTTAACGTATAAGAGAAGTGCCATTTCTTGAGATTTTTTTTTGGAAACACACTCCAGTAGACTTTTTTTGTACGCCTTGGTTGCTAACATAAGTCGCCCAAAAATAGCAGTGTAAAAAGCAGGAAGTGGCATCTATCATGTGGCCACTATGTTGCGCTATTACTTTTACACCATAAGGTGCTCTATAGATGTGTTTAGACCCTTAAAGAGCCCAAATCATCCCTTTGAAAATTTGATTATCTGGTTTCTGAAGTCTCCGTCCACAGGTTGAAACAAATCCAAGGCAAACACTTTAATTATCTTTTAATAGGCATTTATTTTTACCCAAACTAGCGCTCAGTAAATTTATCGTTTTTTTTTACTTGTTTGTACAAAACTCCTCTATTACATCCATATGCCTTAAGATAAAACAGATGGAGTTTTTGCAGAATAGCTAACTTCCGTCATTTTTGGAAACGTGATCCATATTACTTATATTTAAGTCTTGGTACCCCACACATGTGTGCCGAATGTCGTTCACGTACGGCAAACTGAGAGCGCAACATAAGCTAAAATGTACATTTTCACTAGTTCCGACGTGTGTGTGTGTGTGTGTGCGTGCGTGTGTGTGTGTGTGTGTGTGTGTGTGTAACATTTTATAGCACCTTCAGGCTCAAAAATGCACTGAAACTTGCAAACCAACAATGCGCCGAGCAATTTCACCTTCAGTGGTGGAGCCCTAAAAAAAAAAGGAGATAATCCCACAGGACTTCATTCAAGATGTCCTTGGTTAAACCGTGGAATACTTTGAATAAACAAACTCTCCTCTAATGAAATCATAGTAATGGGTGTTCAGTGTGGTCCTTGCACATCGTTCTTAAATGTGATGCACTTGAAGAAAAAGAAGCAAAATTCTTTTCAACAATATTCCGCTTAAAGAAACAAACCATTGAAGATCCGAGGGCTGTTTTGCATGTTTGTGCCCGAGGTCACGGGCGCTCTCAGGTAATGTTGTGTTTGTGTGTTGAGTCAAGGACGCGCTCCAGCATATGGTCTCCCATATGTTTGCCAGGCCCAGGAACAAAACACCCTAGCTTGCTAATCGACTAAGTTAGCTTCCGTCACGTTGTCATCTGTAATCTTTCTTGAGTCACACACAACGATCCTGTTCACTGTGTCAGGTGTCACATGGAAACAGGGCATTGGGTTTATTCCCAGTGGTAATTCGGAAAAGAGCCCTGATGCTTTTCAACCGTCTGCTAAGGGTCACTGTTTCAAATCCTCAGAGTCAGAGGACACCCGTCTGAATCGCTCAGTGTGACTCCAGCATTTCAGTCTTAACCCAGCACTTATCCAGTCTGAAAAGATGGCATGGATCAGAATGACTTGCCTTGCCCAACACCCAATGCATGAATTAGATCTTGCCTATATTTAAAAAAAAATATTTACATTGTCTAATAAATGAAATAGAAACGCGTCAAACCTTTCTGCCATGATAACCCTCGACCCCCTCCCCCACCCCCGAACTGATCACAAATGCAACTGTCGAACGAACGCGACCATCGAACGAACACGACCGTCGAACGAACACAACTGCCTATCGAACGAAAATGCAGAACGAATGCAAATCATTTCTTGTGAGCAAACGGGATAATGGTGCCCTTCTCTGGTTGTTTGGTGCCCTGCATGCAGGGAGTGGCGCTACTGATCATGTGTCATGGTTGTGCTGCATTAACCATCATTTTTGCAGACTGCATGGTTATTTTGAGAGCTGAACGCTTTTAAGAAATCTTCAGTGAGTAATGAAAGACGAGAGAGAGTCACTGGTCGGGAGATATTTGTGGACTCTCATGCAGTGGTCGCTTGTTCACGGGTCTCTCAGCCAATGTGAGAGCAGCATCCAGGGCGGCGGGAAGTTGGGGAGGAGCTTCAAAGGTATAAGCAACAATATCAACCGATGAAAGGCTCCTTTTATGATAATCATCCCAGAGTTGAAGAACACTCGCTGGCTTTTTGTGAATATTTGGTGGCATTGAGAACCACGCCATGAATACCATGAATCTTTGTTGAGGCTGACTCAAGGCTGACTCTATGCTATTATTGTTTGTTAGTGTTTGTTGTGGAATAGGAATAATCCAAATGTTTTGTTGTCTCCATCGCAGTCGCATGTAAACACTTCGACCGCATGTGTGTCTGGCTGTGTGGGTGGAGAGGATTAGCTCTTGCTTTGACCCCAGTGCATCTACACACCTGAAGGGAAGCGGTTGCACAGGCGCTTAGAGCTTGATCCCGATTCTGTTTTAAGCTCCGCTGCTTCTGCCTTATGGACATAGACGCGCATTCACATAGACAGACATGAAGAGGAAACAGCAGAAAACTAGAGTTTGGATTTTTGCATGAACCATCAGCTGGAGTCGATGGGAGCCGGGTCCCGATGATTGTGTCTGTGGATGAATTATGGGCATAGGCAGTTCCTTTGCTCCCCGATCAGATCAGATCTTCACCATACGGTACGGGCTGTCCTTTGCTTCTTCTTTTATATCGTATGCTCTAATTGGTTTGATTAATTGGTTTCCACTATGGTTAGTCCTATATACTCTGGATGGTGTTTAGTTAGTGCTGCAGAGGGATAGCCGCTAAAGCTTCACTCTTGGCTGGGGATCGGAACCGCACTCATTTGCTATGTTTAGCCAACCAACAAAATGTTTAGAAAAATAATTGAACCACTGTAATCTGCAGTTCTTAAGTTATATTTATTTATACAGATACATTGTCATTGGATTTACATTCAAACTTACCCTTAAACTCGTTTCTTACAGCTTTATGATCCTCGTCACGTGATGCTGCTTTTAAGGCTAGATCTGGGGGCTCTCACATCTGGATCCTTTAACTCACATGTGTCAAACTCCAGGCCCGCGGGCCACATGTGGCCCGCCATGTAATCTAATGTGGCCCGCGAGAGCTTTAAAGTTTTGAGAATCTGAAAAAAAATGAATACGTGAAAAAAACTACATTTCCTACAATGCCTTATGCTGTAGTCGCAGCTTCCGCATCCATATTCACGAGTGAAACTGCAGAGGTGCCGTTTCTCACACATTGAACGTAAGAATCACGCATTTGAGTGATCTCTCACGCCACACCTCCATTTCTCACGCTAAAATAAATTTCAAGATGTGAAATGGGCGGAGCTAATAGATTATCTGTGATCTGTTTCTTGAGCCTGATGATAAAAGATGATGATCGATATGCATCGTCTTCAGTCTGTGAGTTTTTTTTTTTGCTAAACAAATTTAAAAAAATGCTATTTTTCTTTATTCACTTGGACAGTTTTATCCTTCATTAATGGAGTTATGTGGGTTTTCATAAGCTGACAAAAGAATTTTCACTTGAATAAGTTATAAATAATGAGTTATTTAACATTAAGGAGTAGTTACATTTATTTGACATTACATTGTTTTACATTTATCAGTTACATCTGGCCCTTAGAGGACAGCCATTATGCTAATGTGGCCCTCAGTGAAAATGAGTTTGACACCCCTGCTTTAACTGCTTCAAGTGTAGCTCCGCTTTTTGTTTGTATTTTCTGCATATTTAAAGCAAGGCATGAACAAAACAAAAGTGATAGAAAATTGAAAGAAGCAGTGCCTATGAACCATCACATTCAGAGGTCTCAAACTCAAACAACCTAGGGGGCGCTAGAGGCAGAATCTGGGTGAGACTGGGCCGCATAATTTTCCACAATAAAAGCGTTTTACAAATAATTCCAGTAGGAGAGCGCTAGTAAGAGTGGTCCAATAGTAGGAGAGCGCTAATCAGAGCGGTCCAGTAGTAGGACAGCGGTAGTCAGTGCAAGTAGGAGTGATTCAATAGTAGGAGAACGCTAGTCACTGCTAGTCAGAGTGCTCCATAAGTAGAAGAGCTCTAGTCAATGCTAGTTGAAGTGGTCCAATAGTAGGAGAGTGCTAGTCAGTGCTAGTCGAAGTGGTCCAATAGTAGGAGAGTGCTAGTCAGTGCTAGTCGAAGTGGTCCAATAGTAGGAGAGCAGAACCCAACCTTGCCACAGGTTTCCCCTTCATCAGAAAAAATCTCTATAAATATAAATATATTACATCAGATTAGATTTATCCAAAAGAAACCCTTGTGTTTCTATACAAAAATTAGCAAAAGATAAAAATAAATTAATGAAGCAATATGTTGTTGGAATCAGCATGAGCAGTTTTAAAAGTAAATATTATAAAAAGTCAATTTATATAATGACGCATTTAAAAAATGACAATATATATTGAAAAACATTATTGTTTGGAATAAACCCTGTGTATAAAAACTTTTATTACATATGACTGATTGAAAAAATCACAAAACTCACAGGGGCTCTTGATGATGGTATAATCATCTTCTGTGACTATCGCGCATGCACACATCGCGATGTCTATGTCAAAACAGAATATCGTTCAGCCCTAATTCAGGATGCATGCAACGGTTTTTAGATAGCAGATCGAACCCAAAGATGTTGCGTTGGTTGCATACCCTTTGGGCTTGGCAATCTGTCTTAAATACAATACTAAGATGGGCTGATCCCAGACATTGACAAATCAAATTAATAGATGAGAAAAACATGTCTACAGAAACACGTAGAGTTAGCAGTTTAAATGTTCAAAGGTAATGTCATGGCAAATGTCAAGTCGCTCTGTACACTAAAACTTGAAGAATAGTCAAGCAGGAAAACTACTGAGGGTTTTAAAACAGTTAAACTATTTAAACCTAATGAGAAAATAATTATCGCAACCACAAGAAGAGTGCAAGTCAGTGCCAGTGCCAGTGAAAGTCTGGCGACAGACACGTTTGGTTACTTTCACTCATTCGATGCCCCGCCTTGAGAGGCATAACGTGATTGGTAGTTTCGTTCAGCTCCGCACACAACACTGTTAAGTTCTGTTCATATCAAACCCGCGGGCTGCACTAACATAAAACTTTGATATTAAGGCGGGGAGCTCAAATGATTGGCTGTGAGTTTGAGACCTCTGACCATGTTGAAGCAATCGATAGAACGAAATATTAAAGCATTGAGTTATTTATTAATTAAAGTACAGAGTTCTTACAATGAAGAAATGGAAAGATGATAAATCATGTTTAACGTAAGGTTGACTTAAAAACATGTTTCTGACATTCTCTATCCTTGTTTGTGTCGCAGAGTGTGCTTGACGCCAAGGCAGAATCTGTCCCGAATTATCCTGAAAGGGATCTTTCAAGGAGTGAAGGTGGTGCGTGGACCTGACTGGGACTGGGGAAACCAGGACGGTGAGGGACATTCCTCTTAATCAACTGGTTTCAATTTGTTTTACACAGCGTTTAATTCCCCAAGGTCAGTGATTGGTCTGTTTGTAGGGAGAACAAATGTGTAAAATTTCTGAACAATATATTTGTTCTTTCTGGGTGGAGGTGTGTTCTATTCATCAGTTCTGAATGAGTCAAAATGTCTCTGTTGTTGGTTGTGTTTATGTTTCTGCTTCTGAGATCACGTTCGTGTTTCTGTTATCGGTGTGTTTTTGGAAGTAGCTTATTTTTTTGTCTGAAATGCATCGTAGATGTGATTGTTAGTGATCATAGCAGACGTGATATTTACCCTGAAACCGTTTGTCGTTCCTGTGGTTTCCCTGTTGATGCTCAGTTGATTTTGGGGTAAATCTAGACGTGTTTCAGTAGATTCAAAGTGTATTTTTGTTTGTGTCCTTGTTCCAGAGTTTCCCCGTGGCTTTCTTCAGGTTTAATATGTGAGCACTCTGAGATGTTTTGTCGATAAAGAGTGTGAGCCAGTGATGAAACCGTTTTTACGCTTCGTTTATGGTCCCCTAAAAAATATAAGCAATGATTTGTGATAAGAACACGTTCAAGCATTTAATGAACCAGGAAATCTATCTAGAACACAATCAGTGTTTAAGACGCATTGAGATGAAATTAAATGAAAATAGTAGAAATGAAATCATATTTAACGCGATAAGCTTGAGACACACCATCAGTCAAAAGCTTCAAATCAAGCTTTATTGTTTTAAACAAAAAACATCAAGGATTTTTATGTTTTACCACATTCTTCATGTTTTATCGGTGAGGGATTCCTGCTCAAATAACCCTTGAACAGCGAGATGTGTGTTTCAGGTCATTGACCTGTTGAAAAACAAACCACGATCCTCCTTAACCAAATTCCAGGAGAACATTTAAAGGTCTGTCTCTTTCAAAAAAATTGCTTAAAAGAGTGGTTTGACCAAAAACATTTCCCTCGGCAATGCGAAAGAGTGGAAAATCTCCAGGAAGAGAAAAATGAATGCAGAAGTAAGATTGAAAATAGAAGTGAAGGCGAAATATTGTTTGTGTTTCCGGTTAGTCACGGGTGTGTCACGAGTCAAACGGAGTAAGCCAAAGCTAGCCGTCATGAAAAGCAACAAAATGTCCAAGAGCTAGGGGAATCTCCCTGCACGCTTCGAGGTCTTTCTCTCTGAGGGTCTGCTTCTCGACCAGTGACAGACTTCAAAAAAGCTCATTTTAACTTTAACAAATATACCCTGGGAGAGTTTGGCCCCTGAGCTCTCGAAACACAAGAATGATTGAGTAATTCTGTTTATTTAACATTTATGCACTTAAAAAAAATAAATAAATAATTTCTTGTGGCTGGGAGAAGTTACTCTTCCTTTCGTTTTACTCTATTATAGACGTTCTGATGGACCTTAATATTCTATTTATTTAAAATCAGCTCAAACAGATCTACCAGTTGTGTATCCATCATTGGTGTGAAATGGGAAATATCATCGTTTCCAGTTCCTTTGTTTTCATCTCCATTATTAATATTCAATATAAATAGTCGTTAGAATAAAACTCTCACTTAGAAAATCCAAACTTTTGACTGGTTGTGTGAAACAAATGAGAGTTTATTAAACAAACATTTTCAAAGGGTTTGAGAACACTGCCTTGTTCTGTTTCCTCCGTTACAAGTATTCCTCCCTGTTCTATTGTTTCTCTCTCTCACTCACCTTCTTTTTCTCGCTTATTCTCTATCACTCTCTTACTCACTCTTTCTCTCTCACTTTCTTCTTCACTCTCTCTCTCTCACTCTCTCTCTGATTTACTCTCTCTCTCTCACTCTTTCTCTCTCATTCTCTATCACTCTCTCACTCACTCTTTCTCTTACTTTCTCCTTCACTCTCTCTCTCGTTTACTCTCACTCACTCTTTCTCATTCTGTATCACTCTCTCACTCACTCTCTCTCTCACACTTTCTCCTTCACTCTCACTCACTCTGTCTTTCTCTCTCTCGCTCACGCTCGCTCGCTCACTCACGCTCACTCACTCATTCACTCTCGCTCGCTCGCTCTCTCCCTCTGTCTGTGTTTGTTTGTTCCTCGGTCCAGGGGGCGAAGGTAAGGTGGGTAAGGTGGTGGACATTCGCGGCTGGGATCAAGAGTCCGGTCGCAGTGTGGCAAGTGTCACATGGTCGAGCGGAGCTACTAATGTCTACAGACTGGGACACAAGGGCAAGGTCGACCTCAAGTACGTCTCGGATGGACAAGGAGGATTTTACTACAGAGAACATCTACCCAGACTGGGTAAGAACTACTATTTCAGTTATTTTCATATCTGCTTTACTACAGTCGGCACAATTGTCTCAAGTACAAAACTTATTGAACATTAATTCACTTTATTAAGCTCAGTGTTTCTCAGTGTGTATTAAATCAAACCCTTTCCCATCACCAACTTTTGAACTCTTCAAACATTTCAATGGGTAACTTGCATTTCAACCTCGAATGCTTGTTTTATAGCAGCTTCACTTGTAAGTTTGAACAGTTTCAGTGAATTTGTTTGCTGCCTCCCACCCTCAGAGATCTGTAGCTTCTCATTTTCAAGAGGGTTGAGGTCAGGGAAGGATGGAAGCCATTGAGCTATTCTTTGCAGCATGTGCTCCATGAAGAAGCAGGACAATGCCAAGGAAAGGCAGGAACTGGTCACTCTGTATACTTTGCAGAGGTCATCTTTATACCTTTTTACACCTTCTCAGCCTTTTTGGAACAGGGTCTCCATCGTTTTCATCCATCTGCAGCATCTAAAATGTTTTTCTTCCCAAACAAGCCGTTTCTGCTTGTGAGCATTGCTTAAGACTCTGGAGGATCTACAGCTTGGTGTCAGTGAGACTCCCGAGGTCCTTCAAATATCTGTTAGCCGCTGCCCCCGTGAGCATGGATCTTTGCCTTTAGTTTATTCATTTTTTCCTTGACTGAAGTGATGCCCATCACACTCGAGCGCATTAATGTACGGAGGTCCATATGTGATGGTCTGAGCCAGTCTTTGTGTTCAGGATGACTTCCACTCTTTCTCTTTATTCATAGAGTAAATAAGAGCCATCAAATGCTTTCCTGTGGCTCAGTGTGTTGAGCGCTAGCAACACAAAGGTCATGGGAAAATAACGGAACATGTTGATGGCTTGAAATGTAAAAAAAGCGTTTGCCAAATGCATAGATGTCATGTGAATGTAAACGAGTGTTTAGCAAAGAATTAGCTAATACATGCTAAATAGCCACATGGTGCCCATGATCATAGAACCAGGAAATTCTGTTCTTTACCAAATCCGTGCATTTTTACACTAAACTAATGAAATAATTGAGGATCAGGAGAGTGCTTTTATAATGACATTCATCACAAAATCGTCATCAAATATGTAAATGAGAACTTGAACGAACTCAGCTTTGCTCTACTGAAGATCCAAGTGATGCAACTTCCTGCATCTCACTTCAGGTACCAAGAATTTTTTTTTTATCTAAGAAAGTGTAGATATTTGTGTACATAAATGCCAAAGAAAGGTTCTGTTTAATCTTAATCTTTATATTTGATGGGGAAGTGTAGCATCAGAGACTGGGGATAAATGCTGTTTCTCAGTGTTTTATGTGGATTTTATCAATATTAAGTGTGCCATTTGAAGCATTTTTAGATTTTTTTTTTTATAGATTTAGAGCTCATAAATAAAAGATAATTCAGGTGGTACGGTTTTTGCTCACAATGGAGGAGGAAGTGCTCCTCAGCCACTCCGAGAGCACACTCTCCAGAACCTCTGCCTTATTAGCGTTTGTGTGGCCCTTGCTCTGTGAACCCAGGAGTCTTGGCTGTATTGGCCTCTCTCTCTTTCTCTCTCTCTCTCTCTCTCTCTCTCTCTCTCTCTCTCTCTCTCTCTCTCGTGTAATTTCGCTGAATATTCTGCATGGAAGGGGTGCACTCATCCATGAATCTCAGGATCTCAAACACAGACCCCAGTCGAGAAAGCCGTGAGCTCAGCTTTTGATGATCGCACGGCCGCTTTAGAGCTGGGAAGTGTAGCCGTAGAGCCGTAGGTTCAGCATGTGTTCAGAAGCTTGTGCAGTCTCTGCAAAGCTGCAGTCAGTGTTGTTTGTAGCTTAAAGGTGAACTTTTTAACCCCTTGTGACACAAAGTGAGACTTGTTTAACTCTGGCTGCAGGAGAACACGCGGAGCTGCAGCGTCAGGACAGCGCAGACAGCCGGTCCTTTCAGCAAGGAGATAAAGTCAAGTGTTTGTTGGAGGTGGAAATACTGAGGCAAATGCAGGAGGGACACGGAGGATGGAACCCCAAGATGGCGGAGGTAGGAGAACTCTTTCATTCGTCTGGGGCTTTCTGAGGCCTTTATCTGGACCCTTGTGTGTTTGCTCCTTTCGCCTCTTTTGTATCTGTTGCATTGAAGCCAAGAGATGCACGGCACACAGTGGAAATATTCATGGAATTCCACCCGTTAGCTAGAGTTTCAGACTGCAGGTCTTCATGCCCAGCTCAGAGCTCAACTGTGATAGATTTCCAGTCCAGAACATAGCATGACTTATGTTAACTCTTAGAAGCCCGGGGCCTTTTTGCTCCAATAAATTCTCTTTTTAGTATCGTTAACATTATTTTTAGTGCAACCCCAGGTTCTTTTTTTTCAGCTTCATATCGTAATATTGTGATCTGTATCATATTGTGAGAAGTGTGTATCGTTGCACCCCTAATGTACATGTAAACGCTGGAAACGCCACCGGTGCATTTACCAATCACACCATTTGTTTTGAATCAAGTAGGAGCGACAAAACCCAGCGATCTTGATTTCCAATATAATAAAGCTTGCTATTTTTGGTTTTAAATGAGTTTACTTGTAATTTAAATTCAGTTGTTAGAAAATGCGCGATTGTCCTTCAGTGTCATTTTATGACTCCAAATCAGCGCCGTCTAGTGATGAAAATAAGGGATAACCCTTGGAAGTAGAAGACCTGTGATACGGCTTGTGTTTTTCAAAGTTCTGGCATCAAAAAAACACAATGAAACACAAACCCTTGGTGTATAAGGAGTGGTTTTCATGTTTTTCGCATTGTTTCGACCTTGTCTTTATTTTATTTTGGGAGGGATTTAAGAATTTTATTGTTATAAAACCTAAAAACTTGTACTAATTGTCCTTTTTGTGTAATGTAATGACAAATATTTGTAAAAAAAATGATGGGGTTGTACTAAAAAATGATGGAAAAAAAACAAAATTCATTAGAGCAAATTGGTAAAGGCCCTGGATCCTCAGAGTTAATTGATGTACACATCTTAATGGAGCTGGGCCTGCCTGAAAATACAAAAAAGTGATTTTCTCTCTAGAAGACACATGTTTTGAAATGATTAAAATAATCGATTGATCACTACTGGTCCATTTGGAGGCAGTGTCGACCAGTGCCGTCACAAAGAGTGAACATGACGTTTTAACTCAGTTGTTCAAGTGAAAAGTGTTCAGGTTATCCTCGATCCTGCTGTGATGAACATTTGTTTGTTTGTCGCCTGGCAGTACATCTCCAGGATGGGGACCGTTCACAGAATCACAGATCGAGGGGATGTTCGAGTTCAGTACAGCAACAACATCCGCTGGACCTTCCACCCCGGAGCCCTGACCAAGGTCTGACCTCGCCGCTCCAGATTGTGCCATTAAACACAGAAACCCCGGAGAGCTGTTTCCCACTAGCATGCTTCTGTGCGCGCGTGTGTGTGTGCGTGTGACAAGAGCTGAGCACAAAGCCTGGATCCTTGTCTCCTCAGGTGAACACTTTTGCAGTGGGAGAGCTGGTGAAGGTTCTGGATGATTTGGAGTGCGTGAAACGGCTGCAAGTTGGACATGGAGAGTGGACCGACAGCATGGCTCCCGTACATGCGCCACACGCACACATGCACACGCACGCACGCACACACACACACACACACACGCACACACACACACACACACACACACGAGCACAAGAGCAAATCAGGTACTCAACCATGCGGCTCATGAAATACATGAGCATCAGTTAGATCCATGGTTGCCAGATCTTCTGCCTATAACTCTGTGCATGTGTGTGTGTGTGTGTGTGTGTTTAGGCTCTGGGGCAGGTGGGGAAGGTGCTGAAGGTGTATGCTGATGGAGATCTCCGGGTGGTGTTTGGAGGACACACCTGGACCTTTAACCCCGCTTGTCTCTCTGCTAGACCGGTCGACGTTGACGCTAACCTCATGACGGCGGACAGCACCTGCGAATCAGGAAGTACGATTGGACGGGATGTACATGATCCTCTCCTCCAATCACCCTTCTCTCCTCACATCAAACTCGAAAGCAGACGAAAGCGCGCGTTCTCTCTCTGTCCAAACGGTTTCTTTGTGAATATTGAAGTCAAGGAGCACTGAGCAGAACGTTTGAAATGTGTTCCGTATCACTCCAAGCAGTGCTCTGCTGATCTCTGCAAAGCTTTCCTCTTCAACTTCTCACTGGTCACGCTCCCTTTGACAAGGGCTCGACTTGAGATCAGATATTAGCAGAAACATAACGTATGCTGCGCAAAAACTGAGCAAAAATGTCAATCTGGCGACAAACGAACTATCCAAACAAGTGTTTTCAAGCGCTTCAGAATATTTTCAACTAGAGATTACTGTAAACTAGGAGCACTGTAAAAAAATTATGTCCTCAAATAAAGTCAGTAATGATACGATTTGATCTTAAAATTAAAAATGTAGTAGAAATGAGAGCAGCACTCAACATTCTGGCTTTTTTTTTTAGTTTGTGTGCATTAATCAGAGCGTCCCTTCAGAGTCCACCACACCGCGACCTTCACTCAGAGCTGGTAAATCCCAACAAGAGATCTGCTTTAGTCTGTGCAAGGCTTACAAGGGTTTTTACCGTTCTGCGCAAGGCCGTATAAAAAGGACATTTACTGCACAGAATTCAGAATGTTTGCAATAATAAGAAGAAGAAATCTTAAAACTACGCATTATAGCTTAAAATTCAAGTTATTTCCTTTTTTATAAGCACTGCATAATCTTGGTTTACTATAAAGCTAAAAAAGGACATTTGTGGCTCAAATACTATGAAATTTCCCTTCTCAAATGCAGCGAATGTAATGAAAAACTGACTAGAAACAAGAACGTTTGGATTAACGTTTGGATGTTTTTCACAAGCATTTGATTCTTGTTTCAGGACTTTCCATCCATTAATATTCTTGAGTCAGAATTTCTTGTTTTAAGATTCTAGTTTAGCATCTAAATCGAAAGCTGGTTTTATGAAAATTCTTAGTTCTAAGGCAAATAAATGATTTTCTTCCCAAGAAGTAAGCAATCTAAAAGTGTAGAAACTAGATCATTCTTCTTAAAATAAGAAAATCCACATTTTTGTTTCCTCTAATTTTAAGCTTTGTTTGGTTTTTTTAAAAACTTAATTTTGAGTTCTGATGAAGCAACACAGAGTAGCACCTCCCACGGCAAGAGTCAGGCCTTTAGTGTGGAAGGGCTGCAAAGAAGACGACGACGCGGCGAAGAATGAAAGCGCTGGAAATCTAGGCCTGCTTTCCATAGATGAGTGTTGCTTTTGCTTTGAAGAAATATTGATTCGAAACGGCTCTGTCCACATGTACCGGTTATTTTTGAAAAAGGGTCCACACGTCACCACAGAACCGTTCCCATGTAACTGTGCAGTTTTGAAAACGCCGGCCAAGGACAAACGCTCTGCACCCGGTTCTTATTCTTTCTTCTTCCCAGTTCAGAGGTCGCCACAGCGAATCATCCGTTTCCACCTAACTCTGTCCTCAGTATCCTCTACTCTTGCACCAACTACCTTCATGTCCTCTTTCAGCACATCCATATATCTCGTCTTTGGCCTTCCTCTTGACCTCTTGCCTGGCATCTCCATCTCCAACATCCTTCTACCAATATAACCACTATCCCTCCTCTGCACATGTCCAAACCATCTCAATCTGGCCTCTCTGACTTTGTCTCCAAAACAACCAACCTGAGCTGTCCCTCTGATGTGCTCATTCCTAATCTTGTCCATCCTCGTCACTCCTAAACTGAACCTCAACATCCTCATCTCTGCTACTTCCATCTCTGCCTCTTGTCTCTTCCTCACTGCCACAGTCTCCAACCCATACATCATAGCTGGTCTCACTACTGTTCTGTACACCTTTCCTTTGATTCTTGCTGACACTCTTCTGTCACACAACACCCCTGACACTTTTCTCCACCCACTCCAACCTGCCTGCACTCGTCTCTTCACCTCTTTTCCACACTCCCCGTCACACTGGACTGTTGACCCCAAATACCTAAACTCCTGCACCTTCTTGACCTCAGCCCCCTGTAACCTCACTGTTCTATTTCCCTCTCTCTCGTTCAAACACATGTATTCTGTCTTACTGCGACTGACTTTCATTCCTCTTCTTTCTAGAGCTGACCTCCAACTTTCCAGGTGTTCCTCCACCTGCTCTCTGCTCTCACAGATGACAAATCACAATGTCATCTTCGGTTGTTACCGAGTAATACATTTTCGCGTTAATTTTTAAGACTCAAGAGACGGTATTGTATGAACAGAAAGGAAACAGGTTTATTAATGCTTTAGGATAATCAGAAAAGCATTTCAGTCACCTCGAGCCCGGGAGGCGTCGGAGAAGCTCTCTCCTATTGCGTTACATGTTCAGTAGAAAAAAGAGAGAGTGCCTAGTTCATGGGAGACTGCTTATATGGGGTGTTCCCGCAGGAAGCACATCATTCCATGAGTCACAGAGACTTGCAAGCACATCATACTTTTAGCAGAATAGAATAACATTATTAATTTTATGAAATGTTTACAATTTTTTATCACACTGTGCAGTTGCGATTTATTCCGTTATCGTGGATTAAAACCGTTGAAGTTAGTGTTTGTAAATAAACAGCATTTCTAAACTAAAACTAAACAGTCATTCTCTCCCACATCTTTCAACATGTTTGTTTATTGTGTGTTTGTTTGTTTCTGTTTTTCATTCCTCCCTTTTCTCTGTATCTTCACTCTTTTTTTCATGCTCCCTCGAACCTGGATTGTTTGTGGTGATTCTTTTGGCACATTTTGACTCATTCTGTCAACAAAATCTGATGTTGTCATCAGGAAAAGGAGGATAGAAAATGAATGAAAGGAAAGAATGGTGGAATAAGCAACGATTAATGGAATGAGAGAGTGATGTGTGTGGGAAAAAAGTGTACAAATAGAATGAGGATGTGAAGCACAGAAGCAATTAGATTTCAACGATTCAATCTCTCCCTCACTCCCTCATGCTCTCTCTCTCCCTCTCTCTCACATGCTCTCTCTCCCTCTCTCATGCTCTCTCTCTCACGCGCTCTCTCTTCCTCCGTCTATCTCTCTTTCTCCTTCCCTCTCTCTCTCTCTCCCCCCCTCTCTCACGCTCTCTCTCTTCCTCCCTCTCTCTCTCTTCCTCTCTCTCTCCCCCTCTCTTTCACGCTCCCTCTCTCTCTTTCTCTGCTTGTGTAGGTGCAGTGATCTCAGTGCTGGAGAAGCTGCTCTCTCAGTCCTCAGATCAGGATCACCCAGGTCGACTGGTGATTGAAGCGGCTCACGGAAGCGCTGCCAAAGTCCGAGAACTTCTAGTGAAATACCCCGACAAGGTAAACGCTCCCAAAAGCTATATTTCTATTAAATACCAGCTGTTTTGGAATCTGTCAAAAGGTATTTGACTGAACAATTCAAATCTCAACCCGTTTATCGAATATTTGTCCTCCAAATGTCAATATATTAGGATTTCTGAATCCTAATGCCCTAATGGCAAATGTAATAACTAATAAGAAATGAATAAATTCAGAGGAGATCGTGATACAGGAGTTAATGAACTAATCTAAGATACAATCACATTTCCCAATAAACCAGCAATCAACTGTTCAAGCACATCTGCCGTGAGCGCCTCTCTGTGGCCTGTTGGAGTGTAAGACTGTTGGAATTTGAAGATGAACAAATAAAGTCTCAAGAAGGAGTTTTGTAAAGTGTGACACAAACTAAAGTGGCCATTTTTGGCTTTCCTGACGATCCATAAGCCTTATTTTTAAGTCTCTGTGCCCTACACACATGTGTTGAGCTTCATTTGTCTGCGAAAAACTGTTATCTACACCCTACTTTTCAAATCCCAGTGAGATGTAAATGTTCACCAGTTGTGACGTGCATGTGTGCGTGCGTGACATTTGGTGGCTTTTCAAGCACCTAGAAATGCATCAAAGCCGCAAGACACTAATACTCTGAGCAATTACTGCACTGGATTTTTCTTTCTTGACACTCAAGGACACAAGCCTTTTATGAGGTTGTCCTACAGTTCCTTTCATTTAACCACTTCGTGTCGTTGCTTTTTTTATAGCAAGCATTTGCATAATCAGATTATTTCATCCTCTTTTCCAACAAAAAAAGTGCTACATAACCGACTTTTAATATAATAAACTTGATGTTGGCAGTTTTCTTAATACTCGTTACTTGTGCACGTGAGTAAACGTTGCTGGAAAGTCTTTTACTGATAAGTACGAGGAGTGTGAGTCTCATTGCAAACGAATGTACCGTCAAAGAAAGAGACGGCGGCTGTGGTGGTTGTTGAAGAGAATAAATGTGGATATTTAAAGCGGCCGTGCTCGCTCTGTGTGCAGGTGGATATTAAGAACCAGGGTAAGACGGCTCTTCAGGTGGCCGCTCATCAGGGGCATGTCGAGGTGGTGAAGTTTCTGCTACAGTCAAACAGCAGTATTGAAGGCAAGGACGAGGATGGAGATGCCGCGCTGCACTACACTGCATTCGGGTGAGGGCTCAGGATTTCCTCACTTGCATCGATTGGACGTAGGGGTGTAACAATGTATCGCGGCACAATATATCGCAATGTTCCAATGTGTATCCAAGTGGAGTGATCCGTAGTCACTTTCAAAACTTCTTTACCTTCTCTGCTTTGTTTTGTAATGGAAGGATTCTGTGCTCTCCCCTCTCAAGAGACATAGTTCTGAGATCTCAGGGTGACAAGGAAAGAGACACGACATGCAGTTCATGCTTCATCCCAGTCACGTTTATTGTCAGTTTCTTCAGGGTAATTATACATTAAAGGTCTGGAGGTGTGAACAGAGGGCCGCTTTTACAAGGGGGAATATCCTTAAAAATGCTGACTCCAGAATCAGAGTGGAGGGGGTGAGTAAGTGAGCACGAGTTTTACAGAAGAGGGAGGGGGTCACATTTTCTCACCACTAGAAAGATTATAAAATCAGCTCTCTCCATCTCTTAGACTATGAAATATTTACCAAAATCCAAATCATCCAAACAAAAATGGTAGTTCAATCATCATCAATCGTATTTATTTGCTAGTTTCATTAGCGCTTTACACAAATAACAAAAATATGTGCAAATTATTGCTCTGTGTTTATGAAGAATAAAATGCGTATTATTTGTAAGGAACTCGATTGTCACTGGCAGACCCCGCCCCCCCTCTCCTCTCCTCTTGCTCAGCCTTTGTACTCCGCAGCAGGGGCAGCGCCGCCATCGCTATATTAATAGAAAACCCACGTGTCATAAAGAGGTGCCACACTGTTCATTCTCACTTTAAATCAGTTTTAACTCAAGGAAAACATTACCGGTCGGAACAAGTGTATCTGATTGCAGTAAAAGGGGATGGTGAGGGTCGAGCCGTGCACGCCCAGGCCAACCGTGCCTCCCTTCGAGATTATTGGCCACCTCACACTTCCGGGTACAGTACAACATCTCTGATCAATCTGCCTTCATGCAACTTGAAGCTTTCAAAATCACACGGTATAATGGGAGGAGTCAACTGTAACTTAAAACAACGTGACTCAAAAAAGACGTTAGGGTTCAAGGCTACTGCCTCATTTGTTTCCCCAGTGGCAATGAAGCCATGGGCAGTAGTGTAGAATGATTTAGGGGCGTGGCTGGACTGGGCACCCACGGCTCGACCCACACCAGCCACTTTTACTGCACGCCCAATCCCGAACCACTGTGATGATGGACTTTAGGAGTTTTAGGATGACTGAAGCAACATTTGAGATTTAATGTTGTCCCATCATGCCCCAGTTCCGCCGTTGCACTGTATAAACTTGCTTCATGTGGTAAATTCATAGTTGTGGGGGAGGCACATGCTTTTTTGATGCGCATGCTGGGATTTATTGGGTAAACGCCCCTTCTCTATTTTACGATCTGAGATGGCAAGCGGGGTGTCTGTGGTCCTTTTAGGATGTCTCTCGAAAATAGTAAAAAAAAAAACACATTCATAATATTAATATTTTATTTATTTGATATTTCAAAAATTAAACAAAAACATGAGGGAATTTGGAAAGACCAATCTAATAGCAATAATGCAAAGCAGCAAGCAAAAAGTCAAAATAGAACACAGATATATCATATACTCAAATAAAATGGAGTCGTTGCAGGCCTGCTGTCTGCAAGCCTAATTACAGCGGCCTCTGCTGTAATCCCAACAACACTGGTTTAGCGTGTGCGCTCAGCACTCCAATCTCCCGCCTCAGCCTCTGCCTCGCAGTTTGGTGGATCATGTAGCGGCTAAAACTCTCGCTCATATAACATAACTCTGCGTCTCTTAATTATTCCTGCTATCCTGCTAATACTGTTATAATGATGTTAAAATGGTTTATACATAGGGTTTTAAAGTAAAAGCCAAACCACTAACACAGAAACTGTCTGCGTTCCATCGTAATTGTTTCATATTGGATAAAAAGTTTATCCTTTTCAGTTTTTACAAGCCCCAACACGAACACGTCGAAACATCTGCTTCTGAGCTCACATCCCTTTACTTCTGTCAGAGATTTCTTGAGCAAATGGTTTTCACTGGCTCTAACTAAACCCATCATTACTTTTAGGATTCCACTTCCTGTTCAGGTTCACTAGAAATGTGAGGATCTTCAATGCGCCCTCTTCTGGCAAAAAAATCCCGGGGCCATTTTGAGCATTTTTTTTCCACTTTTTACCGCAGGGCAACACACACACACTCACACAATCACACCTAGGGGGAATTTAGATTATTCCGTTACCTAACTGCATGTGTTTGGGATTGTGGGGGAGTAAACTCAGAGGAAAAGCACCCGAGCACTGGGACCATGTAAAACCTCTGAAGCACTGAATTTATATAAGAAACGTCTTCTATGTGTATGTCTTATGATTTATCCGACCTTGTAACAAACTGCTTGTGCAGTCAGTTTCATGCTAAATGAGTGCTCTATATGTGTTTAAATGTCTGTGTGAGCAGGAACCAGGCGGAAGTGGCTCGTCTGCTGCTCAGCAAGGGAGCGTGTGTGAACCAGATCAATAACTCAATGTGCACCGCACTCCACATTGCCGTCAACAAAGGCTTCACGGATGTGGTTCGAGTCTTGATTGAGCACTCGGCCGATGTCAACCTGCAGGTAACACACATGTCCCATCCTTAACATCACACCTTCTGATTGTCCAGTCTGGAGCATTAGTGCCCACTGTCTCCAGTATTTGTTTAACTCCACCCTTTTACTCCAAATATCTTATTTTGGCTTTAGCAGAAGAAACTCTGAGAGATGTGGAACTAGTTCACAGTAATGGAACAACGGTTCTCTCCATGAATGCTTTAAAAATAAACATGCACCGCCCTCCAAAACAGATAGAAGGCGCTGCATCACACCAAACTTTTCATATATCTCTAAGTAAATGTTATTGGTGTGTTTCAAGAAAGCAATATATGGTCAATATTACATTTGTGAAAAAAAAAACAATGCGTTTCCCTAGGATTTTTTAAACTGCATTGTGTACGCTAGCTCTTCATAAACATATGCACGTTTTTATCGTTGAACTCTGAGACACTGCATGTATTGGTTGATTTTTATTGTTATTTGTCGTCCGTAGGATTCATACGGGGACACTCCCCTACACGACGCTATAGCGAAAGACTTCCGCAGCATCATCGAGCTCCTGACTGTCATCCCAAACATCGATTTCACTCAGCAGAACAACCGAGGATTCAACCTGCTGCACCACGCTGCTCTCAAGGGCAACAAGCTGTGAGGGTCTTCTCACGCTCACAAGCTGGGGTGGCCAGTAACGGAGTAAACGTAATCCGTTACTGGAATTAACTGAAGCAGCTTTTTCAAGTATCTGCACTTTACTCAAGGATTTTAATTTTTACTTTAACTTCACTACATTTCAAATATCTTACTTTTTACTCAACTACATTTTGTGATTAAAAAGTGAATAAAGATCAAGTGGATAAAAAACGTAATTGGTGAAGCGTGCGCGAGCCACTAATTAGGGAGCAGCATTCGCTTTGTACTGAATTGTTTTGATTGCCGCTCGGTGGAATCCACTTAGAGCGATTGCAGATCAGTTTCAGTTCAACAGCAGCGTTTCTGAAACGCTTGTGCCTTAACCCCTTAACTCCCGCCGAAATCGACTCTTAAAGAAAGGTGGCATAATTTCACCCACTATTTCTAAGCACAATTTGACAAACTATGTATCATTTGGAAGCTGAATTTCTCATGATTCAGGAATTAAAAAGCATTATAAGTTTAACACACCATGCAACAACAGTCAATTTGTGTAAAGAGTCCTAACAAAGCAAAATGGCGATGCCTACCTTGTATGATGTACACAGCCACTGAATCATCGAGTGTTGTATACCATTGTATACTATTCACTTTTCATTGCTCCAAAAGAAAAAAAAGTCTGGTTGTTTGGCCGGCCATTTTTGCAGAAGACTGGACAAAAACTGTGTTTCGATTTAGTAAAGACTTCTGAACATTTTGAGACCAGGATTGGCCAATCAATAAGCCAGTATTAGTACTAGCAAGCCAGTAAACAAGCCCTGGCCACTCAATGTCAACGTGGTTCCTCGTTTTTTCACATGTGAGTACAACCAACCAATCGCGATTAAGCTCCAAGCAGGTTGACCGGTCATTTAGCCAATGAGATGAGCTGTCCAGCGATGTATAGGTTCACATAGTTCGTGTTGAGAGACACAAGATATCATACAAGATATTTTATCGTTTTGAGGACATTTTAGAGGAGATTCAGATTGTTTTAATGAGTGGCATGCACAAATCACATTTTTTTTTTATTGAGTAGTTTTTCTAGATGTATTGATTTGTATTTAAAAAAATGCAAATTTACATCAATTTGTTCATTTGGTTACCAAGTGCCAATTTGGTGCCAATGGTGCCGCCTGGACATTGTCTTATAAAAATCTCTCCAGAAAACACATGTTTAGCTCCATTTTGACAGATTTTGGTAATGCATTGGTCCACAGTTGTGGCTTCTGTTCAGTGTTGTCCACCAGGGTCTCAAGCATTCACTTATTTAAAAAATAATAATAAAAATAAATTTAGGCGAGGATAATTTCTACTATTTCTACAAAGTGAACCTATAACTTTAGTTTTGTTTAAGGTATCCAGTTCCTTACTTTTTCCTGATAAACTAGAAAGGTTTACCTGGTGGTTTAAATGGTGTCATTTATCAATGACACTAAGGACATTAATTTAACCCAAAAAATGTGAGAGACCTATGTTCAAGAAGAGGGGTGGGTGTTAAGGGGTTAATAAATGATGGAAGAAACTCCCGAAACTAGTTTGTCACAGTAATGGGATATGGCCGGGTTATATTTATCTACAATAATTCACCAAACTCTTGCGATGCTGTAAGGGGTTCAGTATATGAGCATGGAAGGGAGCTCTGATCGGTTCAGTGTGGCAAGAGACAATTCCATGCTTTCAACAGTTTAATCCAAGATGACATTAAATTTATGCGCAAAACTGGAATTTTGCATAAAATATTTGTGAATAACGCACCGTTTCCATCCGACGAGTCCAAGAGTTAACGAAATGGTCACTCCCTGATACACTAACACCAAATATCAAAAGAAAATGGAAGTTGTTTTTATTGATTTTCTGTCTTAGAACAGGTAAACAAAACGCGATCCTCGCAGTCCTGTTTTGGGAGGTGGAGTCTGCTCTTTGGGAACGCAGCCGGTCGAGACGGTTCTGGAGCTGATGATCCCGAAACACTTTGATAACAGACTATAGGAATTTTAGAAGAATCAAAGCAACATTTCAGATGAAAACCGGTCCGTTGGTTCGTCCATTAATGCTATTTTTATATAAAGCCATCGAGAAGAATAAATCCTGATCTGCTGGTGCCGTCGCACTGAACATTATTGGCAGAATGTCTGATCTTTCTTTAGCCTCAAGCCTCAGAGAACTATTCATCCAATTACACTCTGCTCGTTTCAGGAAGCCGTGGTAATTAACATGAAAACGGCATAAGCATAAGAAACCTGTCGGAGAGCAGCTTTCACGCTCACATCCACATTTACTAACAGTGAAATGGATGTGGAAATGTGTGTCCACCACACAAGCTTCAAGTCTGGCGTATGCTTATTTCTTTAGTTTGTTTTTGGCGACTTATAGAGGTGATGAAGTTAAGCAGCAAGTCTGTGTCCAGCACTGACCTAGGACCTGAAGAAAAATGAGGAAAAAATTTATTTATAGGCCAGAATGTTTCAGATGGACTTGAAATAAAAGTGATGGAGTAGAAAAGAGCATCTTAAACCTGAGTATCTTGATTAAAAACCATATTATCAGCTGCGTGCTCTACCACTAGTAGCTTACACTTGTTCTACATTCATTTTTTTTCCCCTTTATTATTAACATGGAAATAATTCTCGTTGTTTTTAAACGGCTGCCAAAATCTCTGTCAATTTAGTTTGTGTAAAGTTTGTGCATTTATTTCTTGATTGTTTTGTATGTGCACATTAGCATATTTAAATGTTTGTAAGTGAGTAATGCTCCACGCTAATCACAGTACAGCATCACAGAATTTAGCGATAAATAAATCTCAGCAACAATGGTTCAGCTAACTATTAAAACTGTTATATGTGTAACCAGTCTGTCGAAAACTGAATGTAAAAAAGGATCCATGTAATGGCATCCACACACTAGGGGGCAGTGCAAAGAAGCAAACATAGTGGTGCTCTTCTCTTTCAATTTCTCAGCTTTGGAAAATAGTTAAGAGATGGGGGTTGGTTTATATAACTTGGAGTCAAAAAGCAACATTATATTAGGTTACTGACCCCTCCATAGCAAACAGACCGTTTAGCATAGCAACCAATTTTGCATATACTCTCTCAGCTTAGAGGTTTATGTTAGTTGTTCATCAAAGGTTACAGCCAGTTTCTCAGTAAAAATGGGATGTTCTGTGTACGTCCAGACTGGAGCTTCTACATGTTCTGCGTGCTGGTACATTTACAGCTCTGGACGTACTCAATCCATGCCTTGAGATGAGCCAACAACCAAAAGAATTGAATCTTTTTATTTGAAATCTGTTTGTGTTCCCATAGAGCAACAGAGATGATCCTGGCTCGTGCTCGACAGTTGGCAGATGTGAAGAAGGAGGATGGCTTCTCAGCTCTTCATCTGGCAGCTCTCAACAACCACAGAGAAGTAGCCGAGATCCTGCTCAAAGAGGTGAGCGTTAAATCACTTCAGACACGGGGGGGAAACACACATCTCGATCTTTCTTCCTCTTTTCAGGGTCGGTGTGATGTTAACCAGCGAAATGGCCGTGGCCAGACTGCTCTGCAGCTTTCGGTGACCCAGGGCCACATGGAGCTGGTCTCGCTGCTGGTGATGGAAGGAGGGGACCTCAACACAGAGGATGAGGAGGGAGACACGCCTATGCACACGGCGCTGACCCGGGAGCAGCTTCGCTCCACTGTTTTCAGCCCTGAGGGCGAGGGGGCATCGCTGCACAGCAGGGTGAGGGAGAGAAACCACTTCTTCCATGCTGCTTGCATCCCTCCTCACCTCTTGTTATGATTCACCCTCTCTGTCTTTCTTTCTGCTTTGCATGCAGTTATCCAGTTCAGGGCTGATGGGAAACACTGAGTTGAACGTAGGGGCGGCAATTGCCTGTTTCCTGGCACAGGAGGGGGCGGATATCAATTATGCCAATCATAAAGGGAAAAGCCCTCTGGACCTGGTGACGGACAGTGCTGTACAAACACTCATCAAGAGCTTCGCCGAAAAGCACAGGTATGTGTCTTCACATCAACGGAACCACGCGAACCGAACTGTCTCGCCCCGGAGTAAACCGTATTGTCCCGCCCTGAACCGAATAGCCCCAAACCGAAACCCCCCGAGCCGCCCTGAACAGAACCGCCCATCCCGCTCTGAACCGTCCTTAACTGAAATTAATCATTCTTAATTTAATTTAATGAAAAAAAACGTGGTCATTTAGAATTGAATGTTGAATCGTTAATTCAGCTGATGTAATCTTTTTAATAAAATTAATCTAGCCACAGGGGTTTCAAGCCAGTGACTTCTGTGGCATTCCCAAGCCCGGATAAATATAGAGGGTTGCGTCAGGAAGGACATCCGGCATAAAACATGCCAAAAACCAAATATGGGAGTCAACAAAAAGATTTTTATACCGGATCGGTTGAGGCCCAGGTTAACAACAACCGCCTCCGGTGCTGTTGATGACTTACAGGGTGCCGGTGGAAATTGGACTACTGTTGGTCGAAGAAGGAGAGGAGGGAGAAGGATTCGTAGATAGAGATAGAAGAGGAAAGGCAGGAGTATAGATCTGAGAATAGGGACTCTTAACGTTAGTACAATGACAGGGAAAGGGTAGAGAGCTGGCGGACATGATGGAGAAAAGGAAGGTAGTTCCCTTTCAGTCAAAACGCAGACGAATGTCGAGGTTTCGACTATGGGAGGAGCCCAAACCTGAGAGGGGTGGGAATGAATCTATAACGGGCAAATTGATTTGCGAGTGTAGATGATTAAAAGAATAATCAGCTGCTCTATAAGAGCAGAGCATAGCGCTACACTCATTCTGCTTTCTTCCTCGGAGCAAAAATATCAAAAGCTTTGCCATCTTATCGCTGCACCTCTGATTTCCACCTCTGAGCCTGTCAGTATCCACAGATTTTGTCCTGTTATGTCCGTTTTTCCGACGATGGGCAAAATCTGTACTTCTCCTGGCTGGGATGGGTCAGATTTCACCCTTCGGGTTACGAAATCGTTAGCGCACTGGCCGTACGATGTCCACACTGTGAGACTGGAACGCCATCTGCGGTTTATGAATTTCCGAGGACCGTGCTCGGTTCCTGCACTCTTTTTCCCAGATTGCCTCCACGATCAGGAAGCAGGCGGAGGGTTTGGGCGAGCTGATGGTTCCGTGCCACAACAAGTGTGGACTAGATCGCTCAGTATTGAGCCCTCTCCGCCTGCCTGATGCCAGAGAGATAGCGCCCCCCGCCGTCTAAACCTCCGACCAAGAGCCCGAGGAGGACCCCTGCAGGGCGAAAGGCGCAGTCATCCTCAGAGGGTTCTCGGAAGCAGACGAGGGCTTCTTCCCATAAGAAGCGCCCCTGAGGTTGACAACTCAGGAAGATCGACCCTGGAGGTGGGGGGGGGCCACCACACGCACCTTGCGACAGTCCTTCGGGATGGTGGCACCCACCGTGCTAAGAAAGATCTAATTCCCTCCTTGAGTATAACAGACTCATCCGCCTACCCGTCGGGGACACATCCTCCTCAAGTATTGACGAGGGCCCCGACACAGGCACGAGCTCCTCAGGCCCAGTCAGTGGATGCGGCGGCCCCGGCCCCCTATACGCCACAGACTTGTCCCCAGGGCTCCGGAGGTCATCCGGGCTGCTCCTATGCAGTCAGAGCATACTCTTGTTGCTCAGGGCCGTTCATATCCCCGGCGCTTCCAACAAGATCGCATATCGCTGATTCCACCCCCTGGATATGGGGAGTGTTCGGGGAGGCACACTAGATCTGTTTGCCTTTCATGAGAACACCCACTGCCAGCTTCTTATTCCCTGTCCCTGGCTCCTCTCGGGACGAACGAGCTGGCACATCGCTGACCCAGGAAGAAATGCCTGTATGCGTTTTTTCCCCAGTGAGCCTTCTAGCACAGTTGCTGTGCAAGGTCAGGGGAGACGAGCTCAAGCTGCTTCCTGTTGTGCCTATGTGGCCCAACACAGCATGGTTCTAAGAACTCTGTTAGAAGGAGCTGCACTGCGTCTTTGTGGATTTAGAAAAAGCATATGACAGGGTACCGAGAGAGGAGCTATGGTCCTGTATAAGGATGTCAGGAGTGGCAGAGAAGTACGTCAGAGTAGTTCAGGATATGTATGAGAGGAGTGAGACAGCAGTGAGATGTGCTGTAGGTCAGACAAAGGAGTTCAAGGTGGAGGTGGTGCTACATTAAGGATCAGCTTTGAGTCCCTTCTTATTTGCTATGGTGATGGACTAGTTGACAGATGAGGTCAGGCAGGAATCTCCGTGGACAATGATGTTTGCAGATGACATTGTGATCTGTTGTGAGAGCAGAGAGCAGGTGGAGGAAAACCTGGAAAGTTGTAGGTCAGCTCTAGAAAGAAGAGGAATGAAAGTCAGTCGCAGTAAGACAGAATACATGTGTTTGTACGAGAGGGAGGGAAGTAGAACAGTGAGGTTACAGGGGGCCGCGGTCAAGAAGGTGCAGGAGTTTAGCTATTTGGGGTCAACAGTCCAGTGTGACAGGGAGTGTGGAAAGAGGTGAAGAGACGAGTGCAGGCAGGTTGGAGTGGGTGGAGAAAAGTGTCAGGGGTGTTGTGTGACAGAAGAGTGTCAGCAAGAATCAAAGGAAAGGTGTACAGAACAGTAGTGAGACCAGCTATGATGTATGGGTTGGAGACTGTGGCAGTGAGGAAGAGACAAGAGGCAGAGATGAGGATGTTGAGGTTCAGTTTAGGAGTGACGAGGATGTAAAAGATTAGGAATAAGCACATCAGAGGGACAGCTCAGGCTGGTTGTTTTGGAGACAGAGTCATAGAGGCCAGATTGAGATGGTTTGGACATGTCAAAACATTTCATAGTGAGCTCCTCTGTATCATTTCTAATGGATCTTAACCCATCATTTATAACCATAAGGTTCTAAAGAGGAATGTTCTTGGTTGTTACAAATAACCGTGCCAGCATTTTAAACAGGTAGGAAAAAATGCTGAAAGTAAAGAAATATCAAATAATAATAATAATAAATCTAAATCTGATCAATGTTTGGTGTTTTCCACGTCATGCCTTCAAACCACCATCAACTCAATTAACCCAATTAACAGGATCATCAGTGTCGCACGTAAAGTGAAAGCCAGTCATGAACTGAAACGGAAACAGCTCCACAGGAGATTTTAATCTGGGTGAGGAGCTGCTAAACTCTGCTAAAAAGATGAGGTTACTGCATCAACGAGGTCTCTCCCAGACCAAGATTTCAAAAAGACTGGGGTTTCCAGATGTGCTGGATGCACAAAGAAACGGGCAACACTGAGGCTTGTATCAAGGAATCGTGCACAGCCCATAGCTGGCAGAAACCAGGTACACTCCTCTACTGGTCAGAAGTGGTTACTGCCAAAGAGCAAATGTGGAAACAAGACCAAGAGACTCGAGTTTGAACTGGGAGCGTTATAACGAGTGTTCATCACACAGAGAGAAAGTCATTTGAAATCCGATGTTTCCTATTTCCCCTTCAGACTGCAGGCGGTCTCCTGTGTCTCTGGTCCCAGCAGTCTGCGGCGCGTTCACACCACGCCCAACACAATCACCAACCTGAACATGCCCAGCTCGCCCGGGCCTAGCGAGTGCGTGATCTGCTCCGACCTGGCTCTGCTAGTGCTCTTCTCTCCGTGCCAGCACAGTGTGGCATGCGAAGGTGAGAAACACGATCTCGCCGTGTACGTACGCAGTGAAACGCGGATGATCCCTGTGATGTTCTCTTTCAGAATGTGCTCACCGAATGAAGAAGTGCATCCGCTGCCAGGTGACGATAACCAAGAAGATTCGACAAGGTAAAGAGAATCCGCAGCCATTTGTTGATCTGTAATACGAGATTCATGTGAAGTCCCCGTTCCTCACAGTCGAGAGTAGCAAAAGAAGAGTGGGTTCCAGGGATTTCGGGAAGGTGTTCGGAGAGGACCTTCATTGAACGCCGAACACCTCCGCCGTTATTCTCTTGGTCACACACAGTTAAATTTTATCACCCAACCCTTAGAACCCCGGGGTGTTTTTCAGCGATTTACAATTTGCTTTAATTTAAAGCGACCCGGGCTTCTTTTTTCATTATATTACTCGACAACCAACCGGAGATGTACAAATCCGAGTTGTACATTTATATCTTTTTTTACTGCAAATATCTCAACAATTGGGAGTTTTTATGTTTTAAAACAAAAATGAAAAGTGACAAAAAAGCAAAAAGAAGGTGTAGACTGTATAAAAACCTCTCCTAAACCTAATACACTATTCCAAGTATTTGTTTAGAAATTACTCTGCAAATTTTAACTCTTGTTTTGTTCATTTAATAGTAATAATTAGGATGATACAAACAGCGAGTTGAATGATTGCTTCTTAATGTTATTTGGGACTTCTAAAGGGATCTTAACCTTTAATATTTAAGAGCACAACTTTATCAAATCCTTGGTGTTTTTGACATGTACAGCAGTGGTGCGGGGAGAAACATCTATTACACACGCTGGCAGCAGGCGTTCTATAGAATGCTTAGGCAAAATATTGATCATTCCACATACAGTTGCTAGATGCTGGAACTCGTGCTTTGCCGGTGACAAAATAAAAAGTTAGCTTGGTTTAAATGTGGCTCGTTTTATTGCAATTTTAAGTTGTGTTTGAAAATAAGCTGAAAACTGTTTGTTCCTGTTTGTTAGAGAAAACAAAGCCGGAGCTACAAGCTATAGCCAACTAGCCTTTAGCTGTTAGCACTCTTCATGTTTGTTCTTTTCTAACGTGAATTTGGTTTAAACGTTGGGTTCAGCTCTGACCCTAGCCTCTGAGTGTCCATTACGTTATTTGAACCTGTGCTTCAATGTTCTCAGATCAGACAGAGGTGGAGTGCAGCCCGAGCACAGAGAACTCTGAACAGCACCACCTGCTGGAGCAGCTGCAGTCCCGCTACCGGCAGATGGAGGAGCGCATCACCTGCCCCATCTGCATCGATAACCATATCAAGCTGGTGTTCCAGTGTGGCCACGCCTCCTGCATCGAATGCAGCGCCGCCCTGAAAACTTGCCCAATCTGCAGACAGACCATCCGTGAGAGGATACAGCTCTTTGTCTGAGCGCCGTCACACGCTATGCTAGCACTGAGCTCAAGGAGAGATCCCCTCTCACGCATTCAGGCTTTCCTGGTAAACCACAGAGATGCCGGAGTCCTTGTATGAGTCAGACTAGTTTTCAAACAGCAGAACCGAGCCTTATTGAGCTTCTTGAGCCCCTTTGCACACGTGCAGAATTTCGTCTTAAACTACGGCTAGCAATGCTAACGCGTATCAGGCACCACTTTATCAAGCGGCCATCCTCGAGAGTCAGTGAATGTCTGCGGTGAACTTCTTTTGACGCTTTGCACACGTTCCAGTTAAAGAACGATGCATGATGCTAACTTCCTTACAGATGTGATGGAGCCAGACAGCTGATGCAGAGCTCAGACTAAATTTCGAAACAGAAGGATCCCGCTTCTTCAGCCCACTTCGCGTACACTGGGAATTGTGTTCGCTAAAACGAAACCGTTGCTTAGGATCTACAAATGTCGTGCTAGTTCATCAGACCCAAACAGTCGTTGTTTTTCACCGCTCTTCACTCATTCACCTTTTTATCTGTAAATTGCCAGGAAATTCCAGTTAATGACTAGTTGTGCTTAGCATGATGGCTAAATGCTAACCTAACTGAACTCAAACTAAATACAAATTAACGCTAACTACACTGAAAGCGTGTTTCTCTTTGTCACATTACTGGTTTATTTTCTTCGAGACACTAAACGTTTTGAGGCTAATTAATTTAGCTTTGTGCTAACAATATGGTAGTTTTTCAGAAGCTTAAATCCCCCTTCCACTCGAGCAGTTTACTGGAAATTTGCTGGTGAATTACCTATGAATAATTTTCAGGAGTCCTGAACTGAAAGCGTTGATGCCAATGAAATACACTGGAAGACAAACGGTTTAGCCCATTACAAGTGGTGACTTGATCTGGATTTTCTGTCTGAAGTTTCATAGTGACTTCGTACTGGAAACCGGAAATAAACTGCGTGGCACAAATCCTTTCCTTTCTCCACATATTTCTGAAATCGCCACCGACAGAATAAACCGCTCGATTTAATTAACACATTCCCTTCATGTGTTCTTTCTTGTTGTCCTCGGAGCGCATCTGTTGTACAGCAAACGTCATCTTCAGGCAGGTGCTTCTTTTCACCAGAGAAGCGGTGAATCCTCGTACAGATTCCGCTACTAGAAACGGACGTCACGAGTGATACACAGGAATGAAGTGATCAACAGCAGGACGTTCTGTCGTCAAAATCTGAAATGCAGAAGAGTCTAGGAATCCTCGGTTGTCTTTGTGTGGCGTCCACATCCTTGTTTCCAGAAGGGCTTTACTGTACATCTGTTTTTCGTTTTACAGCTCACCACACAAATATTTAGATTTGAATGTCGCGCTCTTTGGACAAAAATATGACGGCAAAATTTGTGCCAAAATTTGTGCAAAGGAGCATGAATCTAATAATGACGTAGAAATGGAAACAAACAGGAGTATCACGTGCGTTTGAAGCCTTTATTTTCTAGGTGCACGTATTCTGTTGTCGTTACGATAGGACAGTTGCTCCGAATTCGTCTAATCGAGGATGTGTGTCGTTTGCTTCATGTGCTTACGTTTAGAGCAGGAGGAAAGTGTTTTAGGAAGATTGTCTGCACACAGCTCACAAAAAAAAACCACTAAAACTTGCTGATTTTGCACTATTTCTGTTGATGTAGCGGAGTATAATTTTGTTGAATTAATTTAAAACCGGTCACCATGCCACGTAAGGTTTATAGTAGTATTATTATTAAGGGTTTTTACCTCAGCTTCTTGCCTTTGAATTGAACGCTTCCAGGGAGCCTCCCCATTTCAACCAATATTAACACTTTACAGCTTAAGTTAATCGTATGGGTGACTGTAGGATCACAGTGCATACGGAAATCGTTCACGTTGCTTCAGATTTTACACATTTGTAAAACGACTTCATTTGAAACCTTCGAAGCCAATCACAGCGGCTGTTTTGAACTTAGTAGGAATGACGCAACCCAGCTATTATTTAATTTTCATTTCAAATATAATGTAACACGGCTACTAGTTTTGATATTTGAGGTTTTAAACATTACATTACAAGAGTTATGACATATAATTTGCTAGCTATTTCAAATTAAAATGTGACAAAATGCACGAACGTCTTTCAGTTTACAGACCCCAAATCGGTGCCATCTATTGGTGAAAAGAAGGGATAACTCTTGGAAATACAAGATCTGTGATATGGCTTGTGTTTCTCACATTTGTGGCACAAAAAATACTTTAGGCCTGTGTTTTTTTTGTTTGTTTTTTTTTAAATACAACTTTCACATTGTTTCAGCCTTGCCTTTGCTTTTTTGGGGGGATTCATGAAATTTTCATTTTTCTTCTAACACTTTCAATTATTGTTATAAAACATAAAAAACAGTTTGTCAATTTTTGTAGCAAAAATGTCTGGTATGTTGTGTAATGTAATAAAAAAAATTGGGTTGTACTAAAAAAGATATCAAGGATTACCACAAAAAAGTGTTTTAAAGATCTTTTTAATCTTTTTTTATAATAAAAGTTTTAAAAATTAATTATTAGGTCAAATTTTAAAGTAATAAAAAAATGCTCAAAAAGGCCTCAGACTTTTTAACTGCAGCATTGTGAATGCTTTCTGGATGCACTGTCCTTTCATACTATTATTAGAACAATGATCAAACTAGTTTTATCGAAGGAAAATCTAAATACTTGTATGTTTTGACAATGTTGCTTTTACATGCTGTTCATTTTTTATCTGCATGCATTTTGAATTCTTGTCTATTTGTTCACACAGTCGACCTTTACAGACACAAATCATGCAGCGCTAGCTTTCTGTGATTGTAGACGTCGCTTTTGTTCTTAGTTCAGATGAGCTGATGTTTGCGCTGTACAAAAGTGAAAATTGCGAGTTGTAAGCAGGTAAGGACAAACTAACGCGAGACGATAAATGACAGGATTTTGTTTGAAGGAAATCGTCTGTCGGATTACAGAAGCAAAAAATTAGTTGATGTTGGCCTTACTGTCCATCTCCTGTATTTATTATGTTTTTATCACGTTGTACTCTGTAAAATATTTTGCAGTATTTACGGAATTGTTTTCTAAGCAGTTATTTATGTTTTTGGGAGGTGTAGCGGCGTGATCTGAAGATCCCACCAATAAATAAAGTTTGAACAAACAAGGTGTCGTGGATATCGTTTGTACTCTTAGTTTCCACTAGGAGTCACGCTTGCCTGATGTGTATCTTGTTCGATAAATTTAAGCGTTCTTTATTAAACACCAATTATTACCTAGTACACATAGCACATATTATGCCATTAAACAGTTACCATGGCGAGGATGACTGAGCTCTCCCAGTTTGCACATTTCTAGGTTCTCAGCCTTTGCAGAATTGTTCGTATGCTGTGAGAGATTGGAAACTTTTGACCTGCTGTTACGTAGATGTGCTTATTCCCAAGACAAGGTAATTAACAGTATCGGGATATACAAAAGGTTCCTATATATAATATATACATATAACATATGCATATAATGTGAGTGACTGGTCCATGCATACATTGAAGATATCTACAATGTTTATTTAACTAGGACTGATGTACATTGAAGATATCCCAAACTCCACTGATTTCCATTGCAAATTATTTTCAGATAATCTTCAATTGAGATATCCTGATGTAACTGTAATGAACCACCCAAGGGGATAGTATAGTACAGTATAGTTTAACGCCAACTGTAAGCTAAAGGAGCAGGTTCTGAAGAAACGTAGTTTGATATCAGCATTAGTACTAGTAGATTCTAGTAGGAGCAACGAACAAAGAGGTATCTCCAAATATAATTATGACCAGTCTTTACTAATTTAGGATATCTATGGCAAGCTGTTTTAACATTTACACATCTGTACTGACTACGCAAATGCATTTAAAGATAGGAATACATCTATTCTGACTAGTAATAAGAACATTTAGACTGGGCGTAAAGACATTTAGAGATATCTTCAATTCTAATTGCACTAGTAAGAAAGTGAATTTGAGATATCTCCAATTATATCCAAATGTATTGCAGATATCTTTAAATATAGCAAATTAGAGATATCTGCAATTAGATTGTTACTAGTCTCAATTCAATGAAAGATATCTATAAATGATTTACGACTAGGCAAAATTCAATTGTAGATATCTTTAAATGACTAGTCGCAAATGATTTAGAGATATCTGCAAATACATTTACAACTAGTCGTAAATCATTTAGCGATATCTCTAATTATATTGCAGATATCTTCAAATTAGTTTTGACTAGTTGACATATAATTGGAGATATCTCAAATTCACTTTCTAACTAGGGCAATTTGAAGATATCTGCAAATGTTATGAACACACCCCTTTATGTGTTCTTCTTGGTGTCTCAAGTCTGTAAAATGTTATAACATACCAATGTCTATGGCGTAAGCGCCACCCTCTTAGACACGATATTTTTCTTGAACGTTGATCGATAATCTAGTTTTCTAGATAAATCCTATAAATGATAAATAAGTCATTAGTATCTACGTGTCAATGTCAAACCCAAGTTAAGTAATTAAATATGACATTTTTAAATGATCTCTATCGATCTACTATGTCGCTAGATGGAAGAGATGCAGCCAGTGATCTTTGATCGAGTGTTCAACAGCATTTCAAGAGCCAGACAAGAGCTCTCAGCTAACAATAACAATCTCCTTACAGCAACACGACGCCTCTTCCGATGTCGTGGCCTGCAAACTCTCAGTAAGTTGAACTGTGTTTGCAGCACATAATATCTGTGTGCGTGCGCGTGTGCGTGTGCTGTATTGCAGGGCCACGAGGAAGGCAAGAAGATTCTGTCTGGCAGACACAAATTTATCTCCTCTCAAGCCCAGATTTTGAGACTTTATTCTCTACAACAGAGCTAGAACGGCTTGCAAGCATGGGATTTGGTAAATTTTATTGTATGCAATACAAATGTATAGTCTTGTCTGATGAAATTGGAAAATGCCTTTCAAAATCATTTGTAAAGTTAGCTGTTCTGCTGTATGCAACATTTATAAATACTTTCTGCAGGGATCACAGGCACATCCATTAGAGTTAAAATGAGTTTAGAAACTTTTAATTCTTTAGTTAACAACATTAATGTTGAAGAAACCTACTTAATGCTGTTTTCATACAATAAATCATGTACAACAGTTTCATATTGTTAACTGAAACTTTTGAAAGTCTTTACAAACAGTCTTGGTTAGAGATTATTCTACACTATTTAAAAATAGGACATGCTGCTTCATGTTAACACACTTTGTTTTAAGGAGAGGAATGCAATGCTCAAAAATACCATTAAAATGGACTCTGTCCGAACTAAACAACTTTGTCTGCCAAAGCTACCCAACTGTGAATTTGAACTTACCGGTAATAGGTTTTCACTATTAGTGTGAAGGACTTAGAAAAAGCAATACTAAAGAGCAGGCTCTACATAGTCCCAAGGGCTGAAGTTTCACAGATAATTACTTCACAAAATACAGTATATGTCCACTGCATCTCCTCTTTTTGAGTCAAATTAACCAAAAGTTTAGATATCGTTTAGATATAAATTGTTACTTAATTATCCATTTTACAAACAAAAAGGTTTAGATATACAGAAAATCCCATCAACTGCACTGCACATGCACAATTTGGGTATTTAACTGACATGATTCAGTAGGTTCTGCAGAAGGCTCACTGGATATTTTACAGGTTTATTTATATTCCTCATATGACCTGACAATACTTTCTCTATTCAAGACATTTTAGCACTATATTTGACATTTAATTATGTTGAGTAGGATGTTTTTATGACAGTTCTTGGTTAAGTATGTCAGTTTGCTAGTTTTGCTACAATGCTAAATTAAATTAAACATAGGTGTAGTAGAGGTTGTGCCTGCCTTTCAATCAGAAGGTGAATGGCCATGGTCAGCTGAGGGGCTTGCAAACTTCTTGAGTGTAGGTAATACATTTTCCCTATGCTTTACTTCAATGCAGTCATGAAATAGGCTTGAGGTAAAATTAAGGCTAAATTTCTTTTTGAAGTGTTAATAAATGGACTAGAAGTTGACTAGAAGAGTGTCTATGCTTTTTGCCCTTAGTTAGCTAAAGATTAGTGAGAGCAGAAGCACGTGATTAGAAAGGAATAAGAAGGTATACCGTATTTTTCGGCTCATACGACGCACCGGCACATAAGACGCACCCAATTTTAAAAGAGGAAGATCTAGGAACTTACGTTTGTTATCTCGTATGTACATGTGTGAGATGTACCATTGAGAGATGATTTGAGTTTTAGTTTATTAAAGAAGAGTTTCAGTCATTGAGTGCGTTTTGTTTTCCTCACGCGAGCAAGAGAGAGAGAGAGAGCTCATGGCAGCAGTTCCGCTCGTGAGTACGGATGCGGAAGCACAGCTGCGGCTACCGTAGCCAAGGCATTGTGGGAAATGTAGTTTTTTTCTCGATTTCGTTACGACCGCGCTATGGCAGAGATGGGGGATGATGTCAGCGCGCAGCGCTGGGTAAACAAATATGGCTTTGGCCTAGCTCCGGAGCTCTTACGCCTCTCATACGGCCATGACCGGACTTCGCGGCGCTCTGCATTCGGTCTATAAGACGCACCAACTTTTCCCCCTCAATTTTGGGGAAGAAAAAGTGCGTCTTATGAGCCGAAAAATACGGTAAATGTTTTTTTACAGTTATGTCTGCCCAGTTTTGTATGGTGAAAGTACATCATTATTATAAACATTTTGTTATTGTCTTCTCCAAGGTTATGGCACCATCACCTGCCATTCAGAGCTAACACCAACCATGCAATTCTACAGCAGTCGATGAAACTTCGTTCAATGCTGACTGCTGAGTCTGTGAGTGGACCGGAAAGACCGGAGTTTGGCTCTCGACACAAAAGGTCAGTAGTCCTGCTATAGCTGTTTGCAGTGATCTTGTGATTGTCTTGTTTTAAGTCGAAGTTATATCACATTTCAGTTAAATAGGTCCTGTACTTTTACTTGCACTTTAACAACCTAAAGTCTGGGTATTGTAAGGAGACACTGTTTTATTTTTCAGTGCCACAAACTTTCATACTACTCCTCAAACATCAGAAATATAGCATTATTCTATTTTAAGAATTTATTTCAAACTTGGTTGTTCCACAAAAAAGTAATGATTAATAATTTTCTGTTTTGGGTGGCATAGTGGGTAGCACTGTAGCCTTCCAATTAGAATGTTGTTGGTTCGTGGCTCGCCTGTGACCTTCCTCGGAGGAGTTTGTTGTGTTGATGTTTTCCCTGTGCTTGTGTGGGTTTCCTGCGGGTACTCTGGTTTCCCTTACAATTCCAAAAACATGGGGTTAGGTTAATTGAATGATCAAAATTCCCCTTGAGTGTGAATGTGTGAGTGAATGTTGCCCTATGATGGACTGGCGACCTGTCCAGAGTGCACCCCCGCCTCTCATCCAATGTGCGTTGGAGATAACCCCTGTGACCCCGAAAGGTAATAAGCGGGCAGGAAAATGAATGAATAATATCTGTTTTGCTGCAAGTAAAAAGAGGACCAAGCTTTCAATCACACAGACTTGACAACATTTCCCCTTAGAGTTATGTGATATGAATTTGTAATGAAAGGCTACCATATAAGAATTACTTTCCCTGTTGTTACCTACTTTTAAAAATATATTACTGAAGGGTAAAAATCACCATAAAAATCGTTACAGTTGTTGAGGAATTTCTAACACTAGTTATTCTTTTATTCTGCAATAGCTTTGGAGTCAAAGATGTACTCAACAGTGGGGAAGATGATTTCTGTGTGTGTTGTCCATGGAGGAGTTGGCCTACATTTCTTTTCGGAAAGGCCTTTTAACCAAATCTGAGGATTGCCAACATCCCCTGTCTCAGTGGATGAGGTTGGAGATCACTCCCTGAGGGAACAGCTCATCAAGGTATAGATATAGTTTTTTAGAGTTTAAATTATTAAATGCTGCATTATTAAGACCATTAATTTGTGACTTTGGTAGAACATGTGCTGTCATTTTGAACCCTCAAAAATGTAATCACTCCATGATCAGGCTCTTGGATGTGGCATATTTACAAACCTTGTTCTGACTCACATGACACATCTCGATGCCAATCAGCCCGACCTTAACTTGTACTGTTCCTTTAAACGCTATCCTCCTGTGCTCCATGAGATGAAGATATGAATATCTCCATATCCCAAAACACTAGGCCAAGCATCATAGCATAGGAGCCAACTCTGGTGTCCAACATCCCATATGCGTAAGAATCTAATCGTAAGGACATGAATGACGCACAGGAGGTCTTCATGGTACAAATAGAGGGCTCCAGAAACTGTCGGGCATGTTCACATTGAGAACGCTGTTCTCTGCTCTTGTGGTCTTCTCACTGTGAATCATAAATAAAAAAGCTTCTTTTTTACTCTGTGCTGTTTGTTTCTTCAAGACAGTCTCTCTCTCTCTCTCTCTCTCTCAGAAAGGTGAAGGCTCATTTCCACCACAGTAAGCATTTGAGATTATTTTCAAAAAAGAAACTCAATTACATTTTCTTCAGTCCTTGGTTTGAGTGTTGTTAATTTGTTTTCCCCTTTGCAGGTTTTGCTCTATTTGCTTCTTTTGTGTGACAGAGTAGTGTAATTTTGTGGGGTGGAACCCCACTTTGAAATCATTTTTATGAATTGAAGGACACAGGTTTAAAATCACTCATACGATTTCGTGAGAGAGATGAAACAAGACAACTAGGGTACATACAAAAATACAAAATCTTTAATGGTTAAAAACGTAATGAGAGGATCATACAAACAGTGCAGTATGTTGACAATGCGCACCACGGCCGTGGGGTAGCTTCACCGGGGCTCACCCGGAGGTGCAGAGTGAAGTACCTTTACCAACACTACTACTCACTTCTTCCGCAGTGTACTCAAGACAAGACACAAATACTTGGTTAAAACAGTAAAATTCACTAATATAACACACTCAATCCACCAGGAGCAGTGGAGCTGTTCTAAGGAGGGCACGTTAGTTAACACTACAATGCACACTCACCACTAGTGCTCTACCTGATCACACGCACAAGGTGTCACACGCACACGAGAGGTTAAACCCACCACCACTATCGGTGCACACAGGACAGCCCTCCTCTCACAGGTCCTCGCTCCTGGGAAACAAATTACAAAACATAAATTTAATAATCCACACACACACACACACACGCACACACACACACACACACACACACACAATAAGTCAGAAAATTCACTAGGCGGGTGTAGTTAACAGAGGTGCCAGTGGACACCCGCTCACACGCAGCCACACTCAGTTTCCCGAAGGACTCGACAACCCTCCCCTCCCCTAGCGGGGTGGCAGAAGGGCGTTAGTTGTGGATTCAGTCCCCAGACAGTAACTGGTGCTTCCTGGAATGACGCTGTGAGAGAACATCTCACCGGAAACCCATTATGGAACGGAGACGCTCATTTGGAGTGAGAGAGATGATTTAACTAAACTTCCAGAGGGGAGAGAAGATCCTGAGCGCTGATCACACAATCCCCTCGCACACTGTCCCGCAACGCAGATCAGCAAAGTTCTCTGAACGCATAGAGATTCCCATCCGACACCGTACCGCACAAACAGATCGCCGCTGCTCTCTGGATGCACAGACACCATAAGCCTCCGATTGTCACGCTTTCAGCACGGGGAAACACTCGACCCTGACAACAACAAACACACCGGAGATGTCGTATCCCTGGAGCCACCAATGAGCTGTCTAAATACAGGCGTAGCGGCTGCCAATTGGCTGTCGACGCTGTCAATCCGCCTACTCCACCACACTTGCTTGTTATTTGTTCCATTTAATAAGATATTTATAAATGTCCTGCAATTGGGGTCCACATTTGCCTCCAGGCCTGACACGATAAAATAAATATAACCTGTCCTTTGTTATCTGTGTTTTAGTCAGATAATAATTATAATTCATATCATGCCATGTTGGAATATTGATCAGAACAAAGATAGTCTTTCTACAGCAGGTGTATGTTGTTATATTTTTATGGTTTATGAGGAGGTTAATATGACCTTTTCTTTTTATTAGCATCTGTGTTGTGTTGGGCTAGCTAGCAGTTAGCATTCTTATAATGCCATTATGGATCAGTGCTTCTACAGCAACAACCAAGCCCAGAGCTATGAATGGTCTTGATGAGGAATGTGTGTATGCTTAGCCTTTCAACCTGCTATTTCAAAACATGATGCACAACTAAAAACCCACCTTACGACACATTCTTTTCTTTTGTTTGTTTTAGATTCAGGAAGCAACAACTGTTGTGGAAGCCAATTCTGCCATTGCTGAAGCCGCAGACAGTTTAATCATCCTTGGTGCCTTACGGCACATTACAAATCTTTCAGAGAAGACCTCTCTAGTCCAGTCAGCTGGAGAATTTTATGTTAAAGGAATTGGAGTGCAAGTTGCCAGTAAGTTATTATAAGGGATAGTCTCGCCAATTAAAATAATGTCAATGGTAATTCGTCCTTGTGGACTTGTTAACCTCAAGTATAAATAAAGGCACTATTTTGTAAACATATTTTGTGCTGCAGAGAGATACGACTCACATGTGCACATGAAAATTTGAAGATACAATAAATTGTTTGGGGGCCTTTTCGTCATGCCAACTTGGGTCTCATCAACTTTAATTTTTGTTTTTTAGGTTGTCAGAAGGGTTACAAACTTTGGGATTGCTGGAGGAGTTACAGAAACATCCTGTAGTTTTTTATGATATGTTTGTGAAAGACCAACAGCCACTCCTAGCAAAGGACCTCAGCAGTCTTTTTCAAGTGGACTTTTCTCCCTAAGGCAGCAACAAGAGGTCAATAGAGAACCAAACAATTTGTTACTGGAGAGACTGGTTGATTGATTTTGAAGGTATGTATATTTTATGTATTTATTCGTGAGAATTCTAGACAATGTGCTGCACAAATACTTAAGCTTTAAGTGACTTGTAATACAGAAAGCGACTAGATATTGTCATCACAAAGTGTGTTTCAAATTATTGCTACCAAACTGCATTTACCACTTGCTACACTTTGTTTTGCAGAGGGAGAGATAGAATCAGTAACACTGGAATCCATCATGGATGGAGTTTGCCACCGGAGCCTCCACAATACCGCCACTTGGCTTCCCATTTACTCCTGAAATAACACTTCCTCCATCAGGAAGGCAAAATCTTTCCTGAAGCGAATACCTGCTTAATTATATTAAGACTGCCAGTACATGCAGACTATGAATCATTTAAGACTTTCATGAGGGAGGGAATAATTCAAAGCCCATGTTTTGGTGTGGCCTGAAATGTTTGTATCTTAATTTTGTTTAATTTGGATTTTTGGACTTTTTTTATTTGTTAGAAGAATGCTTTCAGAGTTAAGTATTGAGTAAATTTACATTTTGTTAATGTTAAGACTTCTTGCATAATGCATTAAAAGCTAAAACTAAAAGTTGAAATGCTGTTCAATTCTGAGATTGTTTGTTTTAAAATTGCACTATAGATCTTTTTGCTCTAAACATTAGAGTAGAATGCTGTTAAGTTTTGAGAATTATGTAGATTTTTCAAAATAGCCTTTTTGTGGGAAATATATCTTAGTTTCTCTATTTTTTACCATTCACGGTATCCTACTTCTACATCAAATTTTCATTGAATCTCTTTATTCCCAACATCTAATGTGACCATTTACAATTTGTAACAGAGCAAAGTTTTTATTTCAGAACTGGATTCTTTGATGCCAAGACCAGATGCCAAAACATTAGCAACTTCTGCACAGCAAATTTGAAACCTGAACTTCAAATCTGGTACATGTTCAATAGCATTGGAAACCATTTCTATTTGCTGTGGAGAAAGGGTAATTCGAGGCCACTCATTAGTCACAGCTGGAATGTCTTCATCTTCTGCTGTGGGCAAAGACTCAATGCCATGTTCAGAGAGGTGTTCGTTAAAATATTCTAGCCTATAAGGATCATCTCCAAAAACATTATTGATTGCTGTGCTGTCAGTTGCCTCTCTTGACAGCATTCCCTCTGTCAATATCTGGGTTGGTGTCTTGTTATTTTTAGTTTGCAAAACATGTATCTCTTGAAGAAAAACTAAGCTAAGTGACACTTTGTGAACATCATTTCCCGGATCAAGCAGCTCAGAATCTTCGAGGCTGTAAAATGATTGCAACACATGAAAAAACACATCTCTCCACAAGCGTTTGATTCTTTGGTTGTGGACTGACTCGCCAGTGATGTGACTATTGTGCAGAATTCCTTGCATGAGGCTCATAAACAAAGCCACTTGTAAATTCTCACCACCATGATCTTATCTCACCCGGGCGGACAGACCATAAAGACACATGGCTTGAACAAACTGTGAAAGTACTGTGCTTGCGCAGTTGTCAGTGTTGCCATTTAGGTACGTGATCAACCGTGAATACCCATCAATTGCGCCATGAATCATAAAGCCCCATCTGAAAGCAAAAAAGTGCAAATCAAAATCAAATCAGGTTCAACTTTTTTTTCACATTTCCAGTTGTGCTAGACATGCACACAATTCTAGAAAAAAGCTATTTTACACTTTAAAAGTACTAAAATAGGTATGACAGAACATCAGAGCCTTTTTTGACAGGCTGCTAATTACTTAACAGCTTATTAGACTAACAGTAATTAACTAATATGACAAAACATCTTGTAGAAATAAATAACTAAAATTTAACCTAAATTAAATCTAATGCATAACCAACAAAAAATGCTATGTCGTTCTGTCAAAACTTTCCCAGTGGTTTACTTTTTATATACTTTTTCATACAGAGGTCCAGGTTATAAAACTAGAGTATCATAGGTTTACCGATTTCAAAAATTTTAATCAAAAAGTAAACTTGGATGCACGTAATATTCATTACACTCAGACATTATACAGCTCTCTAAACTTTCCTCGTGTACAAAAGCTACATCAGACCATAACAATGCATTAACAACCTTATGAGACGCATGTTGCCATCAATGTGCCAGAGACTGTTGGGATAGGGCACATTACAAACCCTCCTGGATACTGTGCTACTCCATCTCCTTGCAGCTGCAGCTGGATTGATACGGACCAATATTTCACGAACCCCAAGTCTGGAAACCTTGCCATTCTCTTTATTGTGTGACCTTGCTTCATTAAAAATCCAATTTGGGCATATTTGAATGGCTGGTCGCCCTCATCTACTTGCAATTGAAAGTACAGTTTAAATGTTACTGAGCGACGTTTATTTACTCTATAATTGAATCTTTTGAAGAAAAAGTGGAACAAGGAAATGGATTAATTTCAGACTGGTTCTTTAACACATGCATTGTACGTTGCTTTATTGTTGTTCTTAAACAAAAAGGGTGAAAAAATTAGATTGAAGGTTTAAAGTTGTAATAATAAACTTGAAGTTATTTCTTCAATAAACTTGAAGTTATTTCTGCGACTGCATTGTGAAAGTTACAACAATTAACCAACATTAACTTGTAAAAATGGCATGAACAACAAAGAGCTCTCTGGATTAATAATTTCATTTGTAAACTGTCCGTTTTTTATTTTTTTTTATAACAATCATTTATAAATGACTCACTACTTCGAGAGACAGAAAAACCCAATGTTCTTCCATCACTCTGCAAAACCGTAAATAACATTGTTCAAAGTTCTTTAAGGCTTCGGTTAAGCTCTTCATAGGTCTCAGGGTGTAATGAATGTGAAATTCTCTGAGCATTTCTCAAACAATTGTTTATTGCACGATTTTCGAGCTCACCGCAATTTCCCAAACATAAGAGCTCTTTCAGTATGTTTACATTTTCTTCTTATCTTGTCGAGAACCACAGCCGCCATGTTTCAACAAATCCCAACGTAGAGTAAGACAAGTCACCTATCAAGGGTGAACTTTTCTCTGAAAAGATTAGGTTCAGGATGCCAGAATTCAATTATTCTTTCTGTATAGCGCCCGCAGCTCGTCCTTCTCCTTCCCTCGGTGAGTCCTCAACAGCACTGACAGCAGGCCCTTAAATATGGCTGGTTTCCCAACATGCCAATTGGGTTTCAAGTTACATGTTTAAATGTTAATACGGTTTGCCATATACTGGTAGACGTAGATTTGGTTAGGTCAACTGTTTACATGTTAAAACGGCTTGCCATTCATGACGTCACTCATTATAGTCTAGTTTTAAATTAAAAATGGCATTAATAAGATGGTAACTTCTGATACTTTTAATAAAATGCTAATGGTCCAGTGCGTCTCATTGATCTATGCTAAGCTGAGCTAAAAGTCTTTTAGATTCAAACAAAAGCTGAATAGATTAAAAACGCAAATTATTGTCTTACACAGGTGTTATCTCACAATCACTATAAAGTGTTCTTCAAAGGTGAGCAAGCATTACGAATTTTCAAGTGACAACAAAACTATTTTAAAGGCGCTTGCTCTATAAGACAAATATATATATTTATATATATATTTTTATTAAACAATTCAACAAGTTACAAAAAATTCAGGCAATATAAACATACAATTTCCAGAGACAATTAAAAAAATAAAAAATAAAACTAAATAAACAAAGTAAAATAAATAGACATTCATAAGACGCCAAAGACAGATTCAAAATAATTTGTAAAGGATTGTGCTTTTTCATGTTTTACATATTTTAAAGACATATAAAGTAAATTAAGTTCTTTTTGAAAAATTTCGAATAATGGAGAACATTTTGACATTTTACATTTGTGTATGAAGAATTTGCCATTTAAAATTATAAAGTTAACCAAGTTGCAGATCATCTTATCATCATTTTCATAACAGCAAATTATATCTTTTATGTTAAAAGTGATAGAGTAGCCAACCTTTGCTGAAAGAAACAAACCAAAATCATTCCAAAAGCATTGAGTAATTTGGCACTGAAAAAATAGATGACTTAAAGACTCCTCACTACTATGACAAAATTAACAATTGCTATCAATTCCTTTAAATTTGGAGAGCAGCACATTAGTAGGATATATTTTATGTACAATTTTTAGATGGTTTCTCTTGTTTTGTTTGAGATGCAATATTTTATAAGACAAAAAATAAATAAATAACGGTCGTACGCCTGACGTCATAGATAAACCGTCGCACCTTTATGACGCATTCAGAGATCGCCATCGCAAAGTTGCAGCACATTGCTAAAGGCAGACACACGAGCTGTGTGTTGACATCTAAAAAGAGATTGTTCATGGGGTTATAACGCGCCGAACTGGCATTTTCTGCTGGCACCAAGACGCAATTGGCGTTGTGGTTCGCGCCAGGGGCTGTGACGCGAGCGCCGAAGGTGAGCCCTCACACCACAAATCACTCTTGATCACGCTGTTCTCTCCAAACACGCGCCTTTCTGTACTTTTAGGCTCTTTTAAATAAATATATAAATAAACAAATATTTGTTTTGGAGCCGTGGAGTTACAACGTTTATTAATGCCGCACACTAGTTAGCCCTCGCGGTAAACACAAAGCAGCGTTATGTTTATTAACGTTGTAGCAGTGTGACGTCAGATTTTAACAAATAGTGTGACGTACCTTTAGATTTAATCTCAGTCAATAGTTTTCAAATCAGCAACGTGATATCTAATGTATTTTCAGGTTTATTTGTAATGATGATTTTTCTTAAAGGGACAGTACGCCCAGCACACTCGTCTCTTCAGTGCAACACAGACGCGTCACTGGAAATTAATCACGTAACCTTACTCACTGCAAACAAACAAAATACAGTAAATGTTTCCTTCCATTTTATTAACTTGCATTTACACTCTTCATTTAGTTGATGGCCATTTTATATATTTTTACTAATCTGGCGACTTTCATATTTATTCATATAACTATTTATGAAAAGCTGGTGATAGAGCGAAGTTCTATGTATCGAACACACGTCCGTCAAAAGCAAATTTTCCTATCGGCTTGTTCCCAGTTTAGGGGTCGCCACAGCGAATCTTCCTTTTCCACCTAACTCTGTCCTCAGTATCCTCTATCTCAGCACCAACTACCTTCATGTCCTCTTTCAGGACATCCATATATCTCGTCTTTGGTCTTCCTCTTGACCTCTTGCCTGGCATCTCCATCTCCAACATCCTTCTACCAATATAACCACTATCCCTCCTCTGCACGTGTCCAAACCATCTCAATCTGGCCTCTCTGACTTTGTCTCCAAAACAACCAACCTGAGCTGTCCCTCTGATGTGCTCGTTCCTAATCTTGTCCATCCTCGTCACTCCTAAACTGAACCTCAACATCCTCATCTCTGCTACTTCCATCTCTGCCCCTTGTCTCTTCCTCACTGCCACAGTCTCTAACCCATACATCATAGCTGCTCTCACTACTGTTCTGTACACCTTTCCTTTGATTCTTGCTGACACTCTTCTGTCACACAACACCCCTGACACTTTTCTCCACCCACTCCAACCTGCCTGCACTCTTCTCTTTACCTCTTTTCCACACTGGACTGTTGACCCCAAATACCTAAACTCCTGCACCTTCTTGACCTCACTGTTTTATTTTCCTCCCTCTTGTTCAAACACATGTATTCTGTCTTAAAATGCCCGCGTTTAAAATGACTGTACATAACGAAAATATAGGAGGACAAAATTTAAGGTAAAAGATCTAAAATATTGTGATTTACTGTAAGTATGCATCCATGTGCACGTGCTGGACGAACATTTAGAGCATCATGGGAAAGTTTATTAATTCCATTCAGAAAGTGAATCTTGTTTAATATCTGCATTACAGTTACCCCGAGATACGAAAGGTCTTGCTGGAAATTTTTTGCTTCGAGATGCGAAGAAAAATTCAAGATAACAACATTTACAAGCTCTTCTGCTGTATTTTCCACTTGTTTGTATGACGTCGCGCCAAGCGTCCTTGCACTCTTTTCTCCCTTTGAAGAAAGTGAGCTTTAAAAGGGTGATACGCCTTAAAACACTTTAAATCTAGCGAAACATTATGTATATATTACCAATAATGTGCTATAACAAATGTTAGTCAAAGTGTCGTAAAAGAAATAACGTTTATAACGGGGAAAGTGCTGATCTGTAGCGCAACTTGGAGAAACTCTGTGACACGTTCTCAGAAGCGCTCTCTGCATCCTTTCTCACACGCTCAGTATTCTTTATGCTTGTGCTTGAAACCGAGTTTGTGTTAGTAATTCATGAAATCGACTTGTGTTAGTAATTCGAGAAAGTTAACGTTCATATGTGGTGCCGTAATGTTTTCTGCCATCCGTTCCACCTCCTCCGACACATCGCTTCACTCTCAAGATAAGATTTCACATTTGTATTTTGCGTGTTTTTTATTTTTTTATAAATAAAATATATATTAGGATATTAGGGGTGTAACGGTTCACGGTATGTATTGAACCGTTTCGGTACGGCCTGTTCGGTTCGGGACACTTGCGTACCGTTTCGGTATTATGTATTTTTATAATAATTTAAATTTATTATTAGCGCGATATTAAGCGCGGCGGAACAATGTTCCTAGGCGAGTTTCCGCACGGACGCTATTGACTGACGAGCACGAGCGTGAGTAGGAAAATGGAATCATATCAAAAGCGAAAGAGAAGCCAGAGCTTGAAGACCCTCCCACCTCACTACGGTCTCCTGTTTGAGAACACTTTGACTTCTCTGTTAAAATACATAACGGGGATAGACGAGTGGATAAATTTAAAGTTGTATGCCGACATTGTTCCACGGAGATCGGGCAGGCAACACATCTAACATTTTCTACTGCTGGAGATATTGTCACTGCAACCAGATCTGTGCTCTCTTCAGAAAATGTGGATAGGTAATCTATCCTAACTAGTTACAGTATTTCATTTTTTTATTTTAAAAAATGTATTTTTCTTTATAAAGAGTGCAATTTATTTAAAATATCACCCAAATGTGTCACTTTTATTTATTTTATGCAAGAATTCTACTGTGTATTGGCAGCTTTTCAAAATAAAGATTTTGTAAGTTCTTATTGTTTTGTACCGAACCGAATGAACCGAACTGAGCTCTCCAAGACACTGTACCGAACCGAATACGATTTTAGCCTACCGTTACACCCCTAATATATATCTATGGATGGATGGATGGATGGTTGGAAGTATGGATGGATAGAGATATATAGATGGATGGATAGAGATAGATATATGGATGGATAGAGATAGATAGATACATTAATTAATTAAAAGACCTACAAGATATGAATTAATAACCGCAATAATCACAACGATGCAAATTTTTTCCACAAACGAAGAAAAGTTTTATATTCTATGTATACGATACAGTACAACTTTTGGGTAAAATTTATCCTAATTTAATGTAATCTAATTTAATCTAAGGAACAAGTTGCTCAGTGGTTAACTTACAGACTCAAATGATAAGCTTTGACACAACAGAGTTATAACAAATGGAAACTGATTGTCTTTTAAACTATCTATCTACACATATGTAGATTACACTGGCTATTTACGGTGGCCAAAATCAACACAAACAATGGAAATAATTAGTAACTGTATTAATAATAACAGTTTTGTTGAAAAGCATAATTTTGTGGTGAAATTTAACTAGATCATTTTGTGTTGTGAAAAAATATAGAACCCTACCCAAATATAATAGAAAATGCTATGAATGTACTGGTTATAATGGAAATTGTATTGGTTTGGTAATTGTATTGGGTTATGGCTTCTATTTTTATATATATAGAATAGAATAGAGAATAGAATTTATAATAGAAACCATTAGAATTTCTCTGATAGTTTGTATTTGGCTTTGAATGTGTGTGTTTAGCAAGGTAGCTAAGCATAGCAAGCATCAAACGCAAGAAGGCTACAAAGCTAAGAGTAACGTTATACCTCATAATGACATGCTCATCTTTTCTTTTTTTTTCCCTAAATTGGGCACCTGACAGCTTTGGTCTTTTTCTCTCCATCGCTGTGTTTACTTTGTGATCGCCAATCAATTCGCCATTCCTCAACGCTGTCACTCATGACCAGAGCTCAAGACTAAACCAATTCACCTCTACATCACCATCATAATCGATTTTATTACCTATTTATTTTAATTATCATTTTACACAATTAACAAAAAAATGTGCTAATTATTGCTCTGTGTTTATAGTATTATGAATGAAATGTGTGCGTTATTTGTAAGAAAGTCAGTTGTCACTGACAGTTTATCTCCCCCCTCCTTCTCCGCTTCATTTGGATGTGAACTGTCCCCTGTGCCCCCCTCCTCTCCCTTCTCCTCTCGCTCTTCTGTGCGCCTCAGCAGCAGGGGCGGCGGTGGCACAGGTACATAATAAAAAAACGCTTGGCGACACTGATTTTTCCCCACAAGTTCGTGTGCCGCCCCCCACGTGACATAAAAAATGCCGCCCCGGCCGCCTGCCCCGTTCCCCTGTGCCTAAAACTTGCTCCTGATCACAATCCTAATGCTCTGTGGATTCAAATAACTCTGGTTTATGTTGATCTCTCTTAGGGCCGATGGCATCTGCTGAGGCCGCTGTGGACTCCAAAGCGGAGCTGAGCTCTCTGCTGGAGCAGTGGGAGAGGGAGCAGCAGGGAGCCACCTCTGACCTGCTGGACATACTCAACAAGTAAGAGTCGTAGAGCCTCCGAGTCACAAGAAATCACTAAAGGAGCACAAATACATTGAAGTAACATGCCAGTGGCCCCAGTGTACATCACCACGGCCTCGTGAAGCTACGCTTTTCAGTAGAGCCGTGTTCTGATCTCAAGCTTCTAATTCCCGATGCTTGTCACCCCTGTTTACAATCAAACTGCAGATAACAAATGCTGCAAATGTGCATTAATATTCAACGTTGGTGTAATTGTTGTTTGCTTTTAAAAGATTTGAGGGTAAACCCAATGTGTACAGTTATGAATCATAATGATCTGGCGAGGACAGAATATCTTCTCTCAGCTCTCTTTAAAACACGCAGCGTAGGGGTGGACGATATCTCGATATTTAAAATATATTGAGATATTTTTTAAACTCGATATGAACTCTGGCATATCGTACATATCGATATAATGTCTATATTTAATTTTCGCCACTTTGCTTGTTTGCCTTCTCTGTGCTGCGCTCGTCCCTGCCTCCTTGCTTTTGTTCCCCTCCCCTTGCCTGTCGTCTCATTCAACATGGCGGCGCCCGCAACCAGCCCGGAGGTTACAGAACTTGTTGCAAAAAAAGAACAGCTGGCTCCATTATATGGAAATACTTTGGTTTAAGTCGTCAGACGAACAACAGACAGATGTCTACTGCCGTGAATGCCGTGAAAGTTGCTGCCAACCAAAGCTCAACTAATCTCCACAATTCTATAACGCGGAGTGTAGAATATGAAAGATAGAGCGCAAGGTGGTGTAACATCACAGAGTCCGTGGCATTTCACATAGCAGTGGACATGGCACCCATATCCGTCGTTGAACAACGTGGCTTTAAACGTATGCTAAAAACACTTGATCCCAGTTAGATACAGTTTACCGAGCCGGCATTACTTTTCGAGACAGGAACTCCCGCGACTGTACACTACAGAGGGGGCGCGGCTTGCTGCTGAATTGGAAAAGGTTACTTACAACAGAGGTCCTGCAAAGATGAGCTTGAGTTGAGTTGTTTATTTTTGAATGAAAAGAAGGCAATGTGTATTATTTTACAGTTAATTTATTATTTATATTATCAGGGATTTTGTTTATATCCTAAATGTTACAGGAGCACTTTGTTCCTATGCACTGCCTGTTTTTTAGTTGTTTTATTTTTTAATGAAAAGGCAATATGTATTTCTTTATTGTTTTATAATATGTATACAAGGATTTCTGAAAGAAAATTTGCAGAAGCACCTCTGAGCTTCAATAAAAAACGACTTTGACATTTGTATTAATTTTTTTTTTGCAGTAGGGTTTTTTTGGAGGGTGGGGTGGTTATAAATCCTGTAAAGATATCGAGATATATATCGTATATCGAGATATAGCAAAATATATCGAGATATATTTTTTGCTTCATATCGCCCAGCCCTAACGCAGCGTATATGTTTTATTTGGAGCTCTATTACAATACTTTACTCGTGATTTTGTGGCAAACACGTTCAGTGTTCGTGAGGGGAGGAAAATCTAACCGGGCAACAAAACCTGCACTTGTCGCAGAGGCGCGAGCATCACCGGTGCCACAGATCTCACCGCGGACCGACAGCAATCTGTAACCCGTGAGGTGAGCCGCAAGCATTCAGTGGAAGGAGGGCAGTGTTTGGGGGTTAAAGATAAAATCGGTTTTTATTGAAGCATTACGAGTCAAGTGAATCCATCCATCCATCCATCGATTGATCACCCAGCCCTTCTACTGGTAATAATTACTAACCAGTTTCAAACAATTTAACCTCTTAAGCCCGAGAGTCCCCGGTACCGGGGACTTGCCCCCTTGTGCGTTACATTTTCACGCATAGCTCACGAACCCTGAGAATAACCCACATATTAAATACTGTTGTGTTCAGCGGAAACTCCTCTAAAAGCGTATCTAATTCAATTTCATATCCGTTAACCACAGCTCGAACGCCATGCAAATAAACAACAACATGTCCGGAGTATAATTCATGACCACGTTTTTGTTTATGTGCGATATGTATCCACAATATAAACGGAAACACCAAACCATTACATTAAATGAAAGCTAACAACCAGCTGGATCCAGCGATATGCAACTCATTAACATTGCATGAAGTATTTCAGAGCAGGGAGCGAAAGTTCCACGAAAAAACGCCAGCGAAACCAAGCAAGCATGTAAATCTTGTCTTACCTTTGCCGTTTTTTCAACAAAAGTTATTTCCATAGCGATAAAAGTCAGTTTGTTGTTATGTCCGGTCAATAGCTTCGTGCAAACGCCATTTTGGATTGTTTCTTTAGCTTTGTGGCGTCATGACGTCACCAAATATGGAATGACTCCCCGTGCGTAAGAGCACGTCTCTCCACGCTGCGCGTCGTGTGATTCGTCGGCGATTCCGTCAGTCTCAAAATGGTTGAGCTGATTGGTTTCCATAGAATCAGAGCTTTCCGTCGATATATAGATCTTCTGCATTGGACAGATGGTCGGGGGGGTAGGGACACGCAGAAGCTCGACGTCAAAGCGTTTGTGAGTGAAACGTTCCCAAAAGCGCAGCAAAATGGCGTAAATGAGCTTCTACCCCCCTTTTACAGCGTTTCTTTAGGAGTTTTTTTTGCTGAAATCATGTCCCATAAGCAACAAAAGAAGACTATTAACGTAGCTGAAGCTTTGGACAAGATTTTCTCCATATTTCAATTATTGTGCCAAATTGTGCCAAACTGTGCCAACATGGATTACGCCTGAACTTTGTTCAATCAAAACCTGTACAGAATATTAGTTTCTTGTAGTATGAACACCAAACTCTCTACAGATGTCCTTGACATGTAGTGGTTACAATTGATTGTGTTTATTTGCTTAGTTATAAGTAAAATAAGGAGATATTGGAGGAAACATGTGTTTTTTTTTAGGCGGAGTTCATTTTTGGCCATTCCAACATCAATTACTCTTACCCAGTGTTCTTGACTGTCAAATTAACTCATCCACACCACTCCCCAAGAACCTATCTTCATTTTGATACCAAGATTTGCAGTTTAGGCCTTGTAAAAGCTGAGAAATGCCTTAAAAAGTAAAAGTATAGGATTTTCGGAAAATAGGCCTCAGGGCTTAAGAGGTTAAGGATGACTTTCCTTCTAGATGTGCTTGTATTTGGAGTGTAATGATTGCTGAAAGCCGTTCTTGCTTGTGAAGGATTTCAGAGCTGGTTGAAAGAGAGACGGAGGAGTATCATAAAGCTGATCCGGACCCGTTTGATGACCGGCATCCAGGTCAGATCTTTACTTGCTTCACTTGGTTTATTCATTAGGGTTTACGTGTCAAGACAAGCTCATTCTCATGACACGGCGTCACTTCAAAAGTAATCCACTAGGGTTTCGGATAACGGATTGGATAGCATCTTGAAAATGGGGTTTTCAAAAGAAAAAAGGATCACAGAGTTCACTCTTGGTTTTGATCCTTGATTTAAAGACGCATCACTAGGATTTTTGAGGATTTATTTTAAAAAGCAGACCCACACCAATGTCGAGGACCGGTAGGCAGCACCAAAGCTGGTTCTCTTGATCAGGCATGTTTGCAGCGGTCACACCATTGAAAAGAGGTTGGAAAGACACCAGGAGGTAACTGAAGCTATTACCAACACACACACGCACGCACGCACGCACGCACGCACATGCACACGCACATAACCTCACTGAAGCCGTGGTCCCCTTTCCAAACACATTTTATTGATGATTTTCGCGGTAGAGACACTTCTACGCGGAGCATAGCAGTTTATAACGTATTGTTCTTTTTTTTTCCCCTCACAGGATTGTCCTGGTGGATTTTTAAAAAGTAAAGCCCTGCTCAAACGCTTTTGCTTACTTTTATTTTTGGAGGCTAAAAATAAAGGTTTGAGTTTGGGATGATGTGCTCGTCTTGAAGCTCCTTCTTTTTCCACTGGCTATCCGGCACAAGTGTCACATCACGCTCAAGAAACATCGCAGATAAACTATTAGCTGTGCCCATTTCACATCTTGAAATGTATTTTAGTGTGAGAAATCGGGTTTGTAGCGTGAGAGATCACTCAAATGCGAGAGTCTTACGTTCAATGTGTGAGAAACGGCAGCTGAGCTCTGTAGTTTCGCTCGTGAGTATGGATACAGAAGCCAAAGGCATTGTGGGAAATGTAGTTTTTTTCCCCGTTTTAGTTACGACCGCGCTATGCCAGAGATAGGCGATGATGTCAGCGCGCAGCGCCAGCTGTACAAATATGGCCGCGGCTTCTGCCTAGCTCCGGAGCTTCGGAGCTCTTACGCCTCTCATTCGGCCGTGACCGGACTTCGTGCTCTGCATTCGCTCTATAAGACGCACCAACTTTTCCCCCTCAGTTTTGGGGAAGAAAAAGTGCGTCTTATGAGCCGAAAAATACGGTAATTGTAAATCACACACATTATATTTCAAGAAACAAAAGTTCCGGTTCTTCATCTCTGGGACGTTTAGTCTTTGAAAGTTTTGTTCTAGTTTTTCCAGCTTTTATTCTTTACACAGTTTAGGTTTTTACAGTGATTTTTATTTTATAAACATGAGTAGGACGCAGGGCATGAATTTGCTTCTCATTGATTGTTCTTTTAATTTGAAATTGATATGAAACCTGCATTATATGTTGTTTGAGTGAGTACAACATGATCTTTTCCATCACTTCCGTTATCACAACGTGTAATGAGTACTTGTTCACCGTGATAATCAAGTTTGATTTATAGTACGAAAGAGTTTTGAAAATCCAGAAAATAGAGAGTTCTGACCGGACTCTGTACATAGTTCATTAACTCTTACGCAAAGCAGAGAACTGGAAAAAAAAGCATTCAAGAGATTTTTATTATTTTATTTTCTATAAATGTACTTTGGAAGCCTGATCTACAGTATAAAATGATTTAGTGCTATTTAATAATCCGATTGATGAAAATACATAAATGTTGCGCTAAATTATTAGCGTTTGGATTGTTTTAGTGATGAAGTGAACGCATTTTGCGCGTATGTGCGTGGCATTTATCCATATAACATATTGTTCGCCGTATAAGATGCACTGGCATATAAGACGCACCCAATTTTTTAAAAAAAGGTTCTGAACCGAATACTGTAGTAAAATATTTTATATCAACTGTGTAAAAGTTAACAGCAGTTTAAGAACAATTATATGCCAAACATGAACAGTCAGTAAAGTCAGTAAATAGTAAAAGTAACAAAAAAAGGCTGTAATGTTTTTTTTCGAACCCGAATAATTCCTCTTCGTCACTGCTATCAGAAATGAGGAAGGACAGATCCACACAGTCATTGTCACTTTCTTCCTCACTGGTGTCAAATAAGATGTTGTCTTCTATTCCATCACATCCAAGGCATTACTAATGCCACACTTCTTAAATGATTTTATAACAATGTCCTCCTTCACGGAGTCCTATGCACTATGGTGGGATCGACGAGCAGAGATGGGCGGCGACGTCAGTGCGCACCGACGGCTCGGGAGTGTGATGGGAATTTTCCTATATAATACCACCATCTAGTGGTCATTTAGAGAAATGTAATTTGAGAAACTTTTAAGAGCATACGTCATACTTCAGTGCCGCCCCTTGAGGAGGCTTTTAAGTTTGAGAACGGAGGACGTGTCTCTTCTTCCTGCGCTTGAGAGGCTCGAGTTTCTTTTCCAATGCGGATAACATGTGTAGGGAATGCGTTGAGACGGCTAAATCTTTACAATAAATAGCCGCATTTGCTGTGTTCTCTCAAATGGTCTCCAGTGTTTATTATCAATTGAGAAGGTATATTTTTACCATAACAGGAGCTAAGCTGAAGCCGCGGTCTCTCTTACGCCTCTCCTACGGCTTCAACCGTATAAGACGCACCAACTTTCCCCCCTCAGTTTTGGGGAAGAAAAGGTGCGTCTTATACGGCGAAAATACGGTACACTTCGTATAAAAGCCACGGAAATCATGGTGATCATCATTTCCTCCATTATCGAGCAGCTCTTTAAAACGATCCCTACCATCTGGTTCTACTTTGAAGGCCGGGCAGACCCAGAGTGCATGCTGGGACACTTGCTGAAGATCCTGTTCAAGAACGATGACTTCATGAATGCGGTACGAGCAGCCATGTGTTTTTAAACTAATTTCTCTCTGTGAAATGTGCTTTATTAACCCTAGACTAATGATGATGATGATGATGATGATGATGATGATGATGGAGGCGACAGGAAGGAATTACATGTTCTGATTGGTGGAATATAAAGTGCACTGTTTGAAAAATACCCAGAGATAAATAACTTCACTAAAAGAAACCGGTCATGTTGACGCAAATCACAATGTTTTATTATGAAAATAAATGAAGGAGCAGAAGCTGATGTTTATCTGATGGAGGTGATGGATGTAGCTTTAACTGTGTTTCAGCTGGTGAACTCGTACGTGATGACCAGCCGAGAGCTGGAGCTGAACACCGCGGCCTGCCGTCTGCTGCTCAACATCATGCCTGGCCTCGAAACCGCTGTCGTCTTTCAGGAAAAGGTGTTTCCCAAGCCTCTTTCTCTTTAACAGAACCTCCTCCTCCAGGTGACGTGTGGTGGGGTCATAGCAGTGGAGTACGAACAAAACTCAAACAATCCTGATCTGAACCTGAACACCACGTTCCTCCTAGAACTCGCCAAAGTCAAGCCATTCTACAGAAATGGAATTCACTCCTCCTTTTGAAAAGGAGGACAATTCAGCTTTTTTTATTCACGAGCAATACGATTGATCTACAGCACTTGATTAACGGAGATCTTTCCTGGGTTGTGTGGCAGGAGGGGGGATAGTGGAGCGCTTGATTAAAGGAGATCTTTTCTGGGTTGTGTGGCAGGAGGGGATAGTGGAGCGCTTGATTAAAGGAGATCTTTTCTGGGTTGTGTGGCAGGAGGGGATAGTGGAGCGCTTGATTAAATGAGATCTTTTCTGGGTTGTGTGGCAGGAGGGGATACTGGAGCGTTTGATTAAATGAGATCTTTTCTGGGTTGTGTGGCAGGAGGGGATAGTGGAGCGCTTGATTAAATGGGCTCGTGAGGCTGATGCTCCACTCAGGATATTTGCCACTGGGCTGCTGGCGGGAGCCATGGAGAACCAGGATATTGCTGCAAACTACCGTGAGGAGAACTCTGTGCTGGTGAGTCCTCTGTTCTTCCTGTAGCTCTTTAATCATTTTACCGCTTCGTGCGGTATTCCGTGTAATGTGTTTGCCTGATGGTGACGGCAGAACCCTGATTTCCTGCTCTACTCCATCACGCAGGCAGGCAGACAGACGCAAAGAGAGTGTTGTTATGGAATTAAAACGTATCCTTTTAATATCGAAGACTCGAGGAACAGAAAGAAAACGAGTTTATTTTGCGTTATCTGATGCTATACAAACACATGCATCACCTCAGGCCCCTAGGCGGCACATGGAGGTCATGTGCTCGGTTCTCTCGGTCCATATCTGATAAAGACCCTTCAAGTGTCACTTCAGTTTCTAATGGAACAATGTTTTTCTCGTAGTGGTAGAAGCTACTGGATGAATAAAACCCTTGTGCATCATCTTAGCGCCGCTGAGTATAGTTAGAGAAGCAATAAAACTGACCTTCCTTTGAGCGGATGGAGTATCTGGAGCAGCACATTTGTGCAGTCGATAAAACGCTCCAGAAAAAGCACTTTCTTGTAAAACTTGACAGTCTGTTCTTGTTCTTAAAAATGAAGGATATCCCATGCAGAAATTGTATATAATAACCGTGAGTCACAGCGGTGCACTTGCACGTCATATGTTAAGCGAAACAGCATAACATGATGTGATGTTAGCATTAAATGCAGGATTAAAAAAAGTGTCTCACGGTGTAGTTATTCTCTGTGTTTTTCAGGTGCCTCTGATGCTGCAGAGACTCCGGGAGCTTCAGGGCAAAGAGTGTGACGGCAGGAAGGACTCGAAACGGCCGCCTCTGCCCCTGGACGAGGAGGCCGTGGATGGGGAATTTACGCACACTCATTCAGAGAAAACACTCCCTCCCGCAGATAAAGCTGAATCCAGAGCGAGTGAAACTGAGGAGCTGCAGCCTCTGTGCCCACTGAGGAGAACCAATACTGGCATGAAGGGCCTGATGAAACCGGCCTCCGCCCTGCAGGTGTGTGTGTTGATCGAGCGCCTCAGATCTGATTCTTCTGAGGACAAACTAACACCTGGATGCGTTGTTTTCAGCTGGACTCAGAGGAGCTGGATGGCCCTGCAGACTCTCTCCTCAGGAGCTGGCGGAAGCGGGAGGAGGGTGGTTCTCTGAAGATGAAGCAGAAGCTGAATTTTTCTCTCTCCGAAGCGGAGCGCAGTCTCAGTGAGCTCAGCAATAGCAGCTGGTCGGAGATGAGCCCCTGGGTGATAGGAAATAATTACCGCCTGCTTCCCCTCACACCAGCCATCGAGCAGCGCCTCATACTGCAGTACCTCACGCCCCTTGGGGAGTACCAGGAGGTAAGACTCTTGTTTCCTGCATGCTCTGCTACTCGGCTGCATGAACGATTTCTTTTTTTGTTATCAGGACAGCAACAGACGAACGCAAGCGTCTCCAAATCACATGTTTACTGAAAGCACAGTGCACCTGTTCCATAGCTTCTATGGCCAGGGTCCCGTTGCGCTTTGTTTGAGGTTTCTTTTATTTATATGTTAAACTTTCAACAAGATGGAATGTTCGTCTTAAGGACGATCAGAATTCGGGCCTGATCACATGGTTTCAGACTTGATCGGGACTCAGATATAGATGTATATGCACTGTTGCCAACCGCCCAGCGACTTTTAAAACGTCTAGAGCAGGGGTCACCAACCTTTTTGAAACCGAGAGCTACTTCCTGGGTACTGATTAATGCAAAGGGCTACCACTTAAATAAATAAAGTAAAAAATTTATATTTCTATGCAACGCTTTATATTTATGATTTGTCTTAGTGCAAGTGTTATTTAAATTGAAAAAAATATATATGTTTAAAACACTTCAAAATGATCACTTCTACAAGAGTCCAAGGAAATCACAATGTCCAACGTACAAATAATAAATCATATAAATACAAAAAGTAAGCTAGGATATTTTTTTTTCATTGTTAACATTTTAACATATGCAATTTTTACATTTTACAAATGCATTGAACTAAACATGAACTGGAAACCAAATCTGGTATCGGTTTCCTTCAGTTATTGGGAAGCCTGGCACGGTCGTCACGCAAATGAGACAAACATATGCTCCTTCCACAGAGGGAAAAAAAAACCTTTACCTCGCATTCGTCGCGAATATTAAATGATCTTTCTATGAGTCAGTCGTTTCATTTTCGCTGCGCTGCTTAATTGTTTCGTCGTTACGCATCATACTGACCTTTCAACTCTCCCCGGTCGTAGTTCATATATATATATATATATATATATATATATATATATATAATCATCACATCAAGCTTACGTGTAAATGTCATTTAAACATGAATAGCAATCATATTAAATTAGTTTCAGCTCACTGGAAAGTAGCGCTATTTGAGCTATTTTTAGAACAGGTGACGGGCGACTCATGTGGTCCTCGCGGGCGACAAGATGCCCGCAGGCACCAGGTTGGAGACCCCTGATCTAGAGACAATTCAAGAGAGTTTTGCAGGTGTGGAGGGTTGACAGAGGGCTGGACGGCGGCAGGGGTGGATGGGGGGAGGGGCAGACGGAGGGAAGGGCGGACAGCGGTAGGAACAGCTGCTGCTTGAGTCACGTAAGTAGTTATCGTTTAACATCCTGATACTCATTGCGTGACTCGTCAGGCTTGATCCGGTGGCTCGCAGCTCATTACCCTATATAACACTAAAACACAGCCATGCCAATACATTTTTTTTTTAAAAAGTGCCACTTGGAAATATGGTAAACGCTATATTACTAACAGCATGCATAAACATGCATCACCATAGTACTCGCTTCACAGTCATCAAACTTTGACCAAAAGGGGGTCAAAGTTCACAACGGCCTCAGTGTTCAGCATCACTAGCCATGGTTACGTGCACAAAATGGATCAATTTCTAATAGAAATTGAGCCACAGTGTTGTACGGAATACAGAGGATAACGATTCTGAGGACGAAGGAGACGAAATTCAACATTAAGACCGAAGAGGGGGCAAACAGCCCTCACTTTGTCAAGAGGAAACAGAGAAACAAACTGACCTATGCTCACCTTGAATGCCTTACTATAATTGCAACAACAAACTAGAAATACAACATAAAGAAGGTTAAGGACATGCAAGCGAGCTTCCGCTCTTCCCTGTATAAAGGTACATAAACACACTTTAAATGAAAATATATTGTCTGTGTTGTTTTTTAGCCAGTATATATGTAAAAAACGTTTGTTTATGTTAGTAACTTGGCAAAATGCTGTAACAGTGGCTCTCCTCTTAATCTTGGTCTGCCAGTGTAAAAAACTTAGTATCGCTGATTTAACTGAACGCTCCTGTTTATAGTCATGAGAGAGCCTTTTTTTTCGGCCTGAAATTCTATAACAATAGGTCAGTTGAGATTTTGAAAAAGCTTTTCTAAACTTGAAACACGGCTTTCTTGGATTTTATGGATTTTATGCTTGTGTAACTTTAAATAATGCTGTAACCAAAAGAACTGTGTTGACGCCATGATATGGCCTGGATGCCGACAATAAATCCTCCCAAAAGTTATGAATCAGCTCCAGAATCTACAATTGTTGTTTGTCACCAAGTGGGACTTGAGTTTCTAAGCAGGGAACACTTATTATGGGAACTCTTCCTGTTCCACATTCAGTAAAGTCTTTCTAATGGCAGATTTGGCAGAAGTGAGCAATATTGTCGTCTTATGAAGATTTCAAGTGGTAAAGTTTTACATCAGCACTTCTCGTACCTGTTCGCACCAATGTCATGTGACCAACTTGAATCAGTTGTGTCTAAAGGCGTCCACTCACCATGCAACGACGTGCCTCGATCGAAAACCATGGGAGCCAACGGGAGCTTGCACCTCTGACTGAATGAGCGGAGGCAACTGAGCAGTTTGGATTTCCAGATCAGATCCATTTTTCATAAAGAGAATGAAAGCTGCTCTTGTGATGGCATGAGTGAGACGTAAAAGAGCCGCTGGGTGCCGCTCATCCCACAATTTCGTTAAGGTAACAGGTACCCTGACGGAGAACACAAAGTACTCATAGAAAAAATCCTGGATGTCGAGTGGTTCATTCTGCCGGGGGCTGATCACAGGCAGCTGTTTGACCAAAATGTAGAGAAAAGAGAGGATTTGAGGCGCTGTTACCTCTGTTGAGCATTTGTTGTATGGTAAATGGCATCTTCAGGCAGGGAGTGTCATTGCATCGATATTTCCTGAACACAGAGCCCCCTGCTTCGTGCACATCTGTGTGTAGAAAAGCATTGGGCCTTTTTCAAAATGCGCTATGGAGAGCAACTTTATACCGGTCACTGAGTTTCGTTTTTAACACTTCTTTCTGATGATGTGTGTCTGGATTTCTTTGTTTCTTGTTTCCATGAAATAAAATATGCCTCTCCAACAGATACCTCTCTTTCACTGCTCCAGTTACTTTTTTATTTGTTGAACTCTAGCGACCCCTAAAGCAGTGAGGTTTGTCACGCCCCGCTCGCTGTCTGTACTTTTAAGGCTTCAAAAGGAGAATTACTCAGAACCTCATGCGGATGCAAAGGTGGAGAAAATACATTGAGTTTGTGGTGTGCGATTAAACACAAGGAACACTTGTTTTTAAAGAATATTCATCCAAAGAAAGCTTTTTCACAATGAACAAATACAATATTGTTAGTGTACAGTAAAGTCGAATCCGAAGTAAACTGTATCTGAAGATACAGATTAAATTACTTTCACTGCGTTCCTATCCCTTTCAGTAACATTGATCGCTCGGTTTGTGTATTTATGAAATGAAACTTTTGCATAGACCAAAGCATCTGGGGAAAGATTTGATTCCCAACGAGGTGATGTCATCACTTGCCTTAATAAATATCAAGGCTGGCCCAACAGCTCCATGCCATGCCCAGTTTCAACCCAAGGCAAGGCTAGACATGGCGGAGGGAGGTGGTTGTTTTCATGTGTTTAGCTACCGCGGGCTCATGCTGCTAATGCTAATGTCTCTCCTTTACCCCTTGTGCAGCTGCTGGCTGTGTTCATGCAGCTCGGTGCTCGAGAGCTCCTGGTGCATTACATGGACCTGAAGCAGACGAATGATGTGCAGCTCACATTCGAAGCCTTGAAGGTACTGCGAGCGACCCTCCGCGATTGTTCTCTGTAGCAATGCTTTCATGTCAGGACCCTGTTTTTCTCTGGCTCTCAGTATCTGGCTTCGCTGCTCCTGCATAAGAAGTTTGCTGCTGAGTTTGTGGCTCATGGAGGTGTGCAGAAGCTTCTGGAAATCCCTCGCCCGTCCATGGCTGCTACTGGTGTCTCTCTGTGCCTCTATTATCTGGCATACAACCAGGATGCCATGGAGCGGGTAATCAAAGACAAGTTTTTACAGGCAGTGTGCGTTGTGATGCTGCGGTACAGCCTCCTCAGATCGGCGCGTGCTTGTGAACACCTGTATTTGTTCGTTTCACCGGGAAATATCCAATCAATGAAGTGCTCCTTTATGTAAATATAAAGCTCCTCCTCTTTGTGCTTCACTCAGGATTCATGGGATGAGTGGAGATTAGGCCGGTCACGATGATCAATAAGTCGTGTGATGAATCATAATGAGCTTGCTCCAGTTTTTGAATGAAGCGAATCTGTGTTTAAACTTAAAGCATAATCACTCAATGCCGTTTACCAGCTAGGCAACAACACGAGGGTCTCCCAAACCTACTGGTTCTCCTGCCTTTGTCCTTTTGTTTGCTTGTTTAGGATTTGCAGGTAGAACAGATTTACATATATGATGAGGGGTACCTCAAGATGCGAATGCTTCACGTTATGAAAAATCCAAGATACGAAAGTTCTCTCGAAAAATGAAAAATTCCAAGATACAAAACCACAAACCGTTCCGCTCTCCTATCCGCTTGTTACGTCGTGCTGCGCTTTCGGTTCCAGCGCTCCACTCTCCAGTTGACAGATAATGGTAAAAGGTGCCGAGACTTTGATCAGCATCACACCTAAAACGCTTTAAATCAAGCGAAACGCTATGTGCTATAATAAAAGTTAGTCAAGGTGTCCAATGAGAAATTACGTTTATAAAGTGGAATCTGTGCTGTTCTCTAGCGCGAGTTATTGATCTTACCCGTGACATGCTCTCTCCATCCCTTCTCACACGTTTTCAGTACGGCCTGTGCTCGTGCTTGGTTTGGTGGTGGTCTTTGTGATTTGTGGAATATCTCAAGAAAGATAACTTTCGTACGTGGTGCCATAATGTTTTCTGCCATCCGTCCCCCTCCGCCACATCGCTTCACTCACAAGGAACAGTTTCACATTTGTGTACGTTTTATTTTATTGCGTTTTATTACATTAACAATGTGTAGATTTAAGGATTGAAGAAACGTTACTCGATTTGGATGCTATAACTTGGAAAACTGGCACATCCCCAAAAACAGGTATCGGCGATTACCTGAAAAAAATATCGGTACTCAGTCTTAAGAAAATGTTATCGCTGCGTCTCGAATAATAATGTATGTTCTGATCGATATTGTTGTAATTGAGCCGGTCTGATAGACGATGACAATCAGCATGAGCCGCACCGGCGATCTGTGAAACGTTTGGCTCATCAGTGTCTCTCTGTGTCTCGTTGTGTAAGGTGTGCGTTCTGCCGGCAACTCTTCTCTCGGAGGTGGTCAGTTACACGCTCTGGCTGCTGGAGTGTTCTCATGCGTCAGGGTGCTGTCACGCCACCATGTTCTTCTCCATCTGCTTCTCGTTCAGGGCTGTCCTGGAGCTCTTCGACCGGCAGGATGGCTTGCGCAGGCTCGTCAACCTGGTACGTACGTCATCAAGGATGATTCTTAAATATCAGCCGTGGGCCAAGTACTCGAGATACACAAGGTAAAATATTACTCCAGAACTCTTCCGAATTACACTTGAGTAGAAGTACAGAGATATTTGGTTAAAATAAGTAGATTCCACCGAGCGGCATCCAAAACAGTTCAGCACAGAGAGAACGCTCCTCCCTGATTGGTGGCTCGCGCACGCTTCACCAATTACGTATTTCATTCATTCATTCATCTTATCTGCCTGTTTTTCTGTTTCGGGGTCACGGGGGGCTGCTAAACTTTCATTGACGTCAACTGAGCCGCACAAATGGCAACGGTTACATTTTGTCAATTTCCTCAAAACCATTGAACATGCTTTCTCAAAGTGTAATGTGCTTCAGAAGTCTGGGAGAAACTAAACTAAACTACAGTTTTATTATAATTATCATAGTATAATAATAATTATAATAAAACAAGGTGATCTACTGAATCAAAAGATCGTATTGTTACCGCCGGAGTTTCCATCAATATCGAGGGGACGCTCCGGCAGTGATGATCTTCTACTTGTAACGGGACTCCGAGGAGCCGCTTTGTCGTAATGGAATGTGCTTTTGATCTTTTCCGCGTTGGGGCTTCAGATCAGCACGCTGGAGATCCTGAACCCCGAGGACCAAGGAGCACTGCTGAGTGACGACGAGATCTTCTCCAGCAGACAGACGGCCAAACACACCTGCATGGCTCTGCGCAGGTACTTCGAGGCTCATCTGAGCATCAAGGTGGAGCAGGTGAAGCAGTCGCTGCAGAGGACCGAGGGAGGGGCGCCCATACACACACCTCCCAGTTATAAGGTGCTGATATTAACTGAGCTCTACGTGATTTTGTTTCTCAGTAAATGCATTGTGTTTTGAAGTGTGTGTTTGCGTGCGCCAGGCCTGCTCGTACACTCGGGATCAGGTTGTGGAGATGGTGGAGTTCCTGATGGAGTTTGCCCCGGTTCGGTTGTTCTGGGAGCCCGCAGAGGTGTTTCTCAAGCTCTCCTGCGTTCAGCTTCTGCTGCAGCTCATCTCCATCGCTTGTGATTGGAGGACTTACTACGGGAGGTCAGAAATCACTCTCAAACTAAAAGAAAAACTCATTTCTCATTTAGAAATGTTTGGAATGAAGTATGAACGACGCGACCCAACCATTGCTTAATCCTGACTTCAAATATTTATTCATTCATTTATTGTCCGACCCGTTTATTCCCTTTCGGGGTCACAGGGGTCTGCCGGTGCACATTCTGCAAGAGGAGGGTGTGCACCCTGGACAGGTCGCCAGACCATCGCAGGGCAACATTCACACCTAAGGGGAATTTAGATTATTCAATTAACCTTAACCGCATGTTTTTCCGATTGTGGGGGAAACCGGAGTCAACCCACGCAAGCACGGGGAGAACATAAAAACTCCTTCCAGGAAGGTCACCTGAAGGAAGGCGAGTCTCGAACCGGCAACCTTTTAATTGGAAGGCCACAGTGCTACCCACTGTGCCACCCTGACGCCTGACTTCAAATATAACGTGTACATTTCTCAAAGAACATTAGTTTTGATGTTTTGTGTTAAGTGAACATTTCACTTTAACAGGGGAATTTATATTTAAATGAGAGAAAATTGTGAGCCCTTTCATTTTACAGACCCCAAATCTGTGCCATCTAGTGGTGAAAAGAAGGGATAACTCTTAGACACAAAAGTTCTTTTTTTTTCCTCTAAATTCCTGCACAAAAAAGGAGATTTTTTGGGGAGATTATTGAATCTTCTGGTTCTTTTTACATTTTGTCTCAACATGTTAGATTTTTGTTATAAAACATAAAGAGACGGTTTTTGCTGCTGTTTTGTTGCATTATTATTGTGTAATGTATTGAGAAAATAAAAATGTCATCTTCTCTTACCCTGCTTTTTGGGTGACACAAGGGTCTTGCACTCCTGGAACAACTTGACTCTGCTGAGCACGGAGTTGTCTTCTTTCAAGTGATCAAGTACATATTTGAGGACCAAGTTTAAGTTGTGGCAGGCGCAGGACAGTCTGACATAATCTTTAAATGCTGCCCATGGTCCGTAACAATTACATTGTTCATCCTCTGAATCCCAAGCCCTATATTAGGTCAAAGGAAGGGGTGCGGGGGTGGCTGGTACTCACACAAAAGCCCAATAAATAGTTACCTACATTGCAAAGATAATATTAAATCATCACCAATCCGAAAACATAATAATAAAATAAAAATAAAATAGCTATTAGGACAATACATAGTGTGCTTTGCTGAACACATACACGGACACTGGATAATAGCAAGACAGTGTTACCTGAAGGTTTTCTTCCACCGTTATCCTGATGTAGTCCCCAGCCAGCTCCCTTGTGGCCAGGATCCTGTTTACAATCTCCCAATTGTGACTGTAATGGTGAAGTAATGCGTGTTGGTTTTCTCCTCTGTCCATAAGTCAGTGGTTAATGCGTGGTCTCTGCACTGAAAAAATAAGTAGGCTATATAAATTATGAGAGAAAAACAATATTTAAAAACAGATGACAAAGTTCAAGCAAAGCTATTTAAAAGAAGATGGTGTTACTAATACGGTAGGCTAAATTTGGATCTCTGTGTTTTGACCAGAGGTGGAATGAGTAATAAAATATGCTACTCAAGTAAAAGTACTGTTACTTCAATAAAATTTTACTCAAGTACAAGTAAAAGTACTGACCAAAAAATCTACTCAAGTAAAAGTAAAAAGTAACTCTTCTAAAATTTTACTCTGAGTAAAATTTACTGAGTACATTTTTTTTTGAACAACAGTGGTGGGTGGGTGATTCTAGTGTAGTTAAAAAAAAGTAAAAGATGTAATATAAATATTACTATAATATAATAATAAATTTAAATATAAATTTATAAATTTAAGCTGGTTGTTTTTAATTAAGGAAACAACTTTACAAATTAAAGTGCATAAAAACAAATAAATAAAATACAATTAAAAAAAACATATAAAACATTTAGGGAAGTCATTTTAGGGCAAATAATCCCATAAAACATCACAAGCACTGAATATGGCATAAACTGTCGCTCAGCAGAGCATCCTTTTGTTAAACAGTAAAACAGTAGTGCAAAAGAAAGTCATAATGGGTCAGAAAAATTCAAGCATTTATGATAATAAAAAAAATATTGTTTAATAGCCTTTACTGATAATAAAATAAAAACATTGTTTATTTCAGTAGCACTCCACGACTTGAGTCTACTGCAGGTTATCCACTTTCACAGCCAAAAAAAATCTATTACAATTTGTCATTTATTATAAGATAATGAGAGAAATCGCAAATGCAGAGTCAGCTCATGCGTTGAACTCAGTGACGAATCAAAACAGTTTCTCAACAAGTGTGTGATTGGTTATACAGTAATGCCCAATTCTAACACGACATCTGCTGCAGATCAATTCTAACTCTTTTCATAGACTTAAGTAAATCGTGACGCTGCTAATAGCTTAACGGTAATTGTGCATTTGACAATTTTGTCCTAAGTTCCTGTTAATTTCTAACCCTAGTGCTAACCAAAATTAGCAATGTCATGCACTGATGCAGTGCAACAGAACAATAATCACATTAAAAAAAGTAGTATTTAACATACCTCAACATGATTGCGCAGGTTTGATGTGTAGCTTTTGTGAGCTGCCAATTCAGTCGTCTTGGGCAAACAAAGTTTACACCGCATAATAAAGCTGTTGCCTTTCTTGCGCTTAGATTCAAAGTGGTCTAGTAAATATGGCCATGGGTTTGTTTCTGAAGAATTCAAATTCAGCAGCATTTCTCTTTCATCTGGGTTTACATCTTTCTTGAGTTAGCGCTCTGCGTTTGTTCTCTCGCGCATCAAGCTGTAGCTTCCGGCGCGCGCTCCCCTCCTTCCCTCCATGCACATTTATTATTATTTTAATTTATTTTTTTTTTATTTTTACTCGGTAACGGATAGGATTTAAAATGTAGTTAAGTATAATACTTACATCAAAACGTACTTAAGTAAAAGTAAAATTACAAAATTGAAAAGTTACTCTAAAAAGTAGAAATAAACAAAAAACCTACTCAATTACAGTAACGCGAGTAAATGTAATTAGTTACTTTCCACCTCTGGTTTTGACCCCGCTGAAAGATCTTCGACGCATCTCGTTTCGGTGACACAGAAAATTCTAATCTAATGGTGTTCCTGCCCACTCCCGATTCTTTTTATTCCTGTCCCTTACCAATCACAAGATTAATAAAAAAGTTTATCCCATCCCATGGGAATCACGAGAACCTTTGGATGTCCTCACATATGTCATCCTCTATTGTGCACTTTATAAATCATAGATCCCTTCAAATGTGTGAACCAGTATTTCCCAGCATTATAGCAGCTCATGTGAAGGATGGTGGCTGCTTGTGTTTACGTGGAGTTTAGTGTCACTTGTTTGTCTTTGGCGCAACTGTTCAACGGCTTCTTTGTTTACAAACACTCAAGTGTAATGGTGGCTGTAGCAAGGATTGGCATAACTACACCAGGGCAAGGCACCAGACTACAACAATGTGCAGGTCCCTAGAAGTGATGCGCTTGTCATTGACATCGACGCAGGCTTTGCTTAAGTAAAAAGCAGCCGTCACCCTCTGCATCCAAAGATGGCAGTTAAATTTATGCACAAAACTCTAATATCTAATATTTGCAAATAAAGCACCGTTTCCTTCCAATGAGTCCAAGAGAAAGAAATAGTCACTTCCTGATAAACTGGTGCCAGTTGCTGTGTGAATTCTTCTGAACTGCAGCGGCTGCATCTTCGGCTTTTTGCATCCTATCTCTGCATTTAAAAATGAAGACACAAACTCTCTCCTGAACACGAGATGGCGCTGTGATGAACTGCAATTCACTCCCTGCCACACATGGCGCAGAAGCAGTTCTTGTGTGAGGCACGTTTATGAAGAAAAAGAAGCATATGAGCGGTCGATCGTCTGTAAAAATAAACTGAAACTGATAGAGGAAATACAAACTAGGGGTCGACCGATATGTTTTTCAGGGCTGATTATTACAGATCAAATGCACAGATAAACTATATTTTGAACCGATATGTGTCTAGTGTAAAAATGAAATTTGTCATAATTAATAATAACAACAAGAGCTCTGACGAACTTTCTTTAAAGGCTTTCAGACATATCTTTAATTCTGATAACTGTTAATAATAACAATATTAAATAAAAATCAATATTAATAATAACCATAAGGATAAAAAAGTGCAGTGAGCCCCCAGCAGCATTCTGTCAACGATTGTAAAACTTAAATAAGTAAACAGCAAGTAGCAACAAATAACAAAACATAAATGTAATAGCTACCTAAAGTTTTATAAGCTAATAAAGAATTAGTTGTCCCAATCTAGCAGCAGCAATAAATTGTGTAATAATTTTAATAGTAGTAGTATTATGCTACATATATTATGTTGTTTATGTATACGTCCTCATTTAGTGAGACAGTAACATTACATGCTGAAACACCGCGAGACAGTCACTGTATACAGACAGAGACAAGCACAGCATGCTGGGTTCATAATTAAACAGTCTGTTAGCACCTTAATTTTTTTAGATACTAGTCCATAGCATGAGTCAATTCAAGTGTACGGTAGAGTTCTGCGCGGGACTTTTTTTTTTTTTTTTCAGTCCCGCTCCCACTATACGCTCACTCTTTGTTCGGATGGAGGTGTTTTTGGAACTTCACCGTAAAGGATTGTGAATTACTCAAAACTTCTGCTGCTGACTTACCTTTGAGAGACAAGTGATTACTGCTGGAGTCTGCCGCACGCAGCTCCAGCAAGCGCGTTCTGTCTGTGTCTTCACTTCCTACAGCCTTGGAGTTGATTGGTCGGACTCGCGACTTCCAACAAATCTGATGCGCAGTGGACGTAGACTGCTCTAGGGCACAGAGTGGTGAGCGCTGACATGCTGCGTTGAAGCCAAAGAGCGCATTTCAAAAATAAATTCCCTTTTTATCTGCAAATCGGGTTTGAAAATGCTTAATATCGGCACCAATAATCGGTAGGGCTGATAATCGGTCGACCCCCTAATACAAACATGACGTTTGTAAACTTTAATAGTTTTATAATAAACCGTGAAAATTGTATAGGGTATCTAACATGTTAACGGAAATGTTTGTTTTCTGGTTTCAGAACACACACATTCGGGGCTTGTGTGAAGTACCAGATTGAAATAATGTCTGCTGTTATCTGCAGCCAAAGAGAGCCACATCCAGAGGGCAATGAGAAGTTGCAGAGATAAAAAGGCATAGACGGCAACATAAACAGTGATTTCGGTTCAAAAGGGGGTTTTAATTTCGGTATATTTGGACCCATTAAATAAATTAAAAACCTGCACGCTCCCATTTTTGTTATTATTTTGTAATGATCGTGCTCTTGTGCTTCAGTGTGGCACACGTGACCTCACTCAGAATCTTTCTCCTGAGAGTTTGATTGAGACGCAGTTTGAGAAGAAGTCTTTACTTCTGTCCCTCTGGGTGTACAGCTCCTCGTTTCGTTCTCAAACGTCATCTGTCGTTGCCTTTCCTGGCTGAAGACTTTTGACCAAACGAGCCAATCACAGCGATTGGGGTTGGGGTCTTGCTGTGTTTCTTGAAAACCGATGCATTGGCACACTGAATTTTTTCTAGCTGGTGTGTAAGGTCACATTAGCTCTTGTGTATGTACGATTAAAGACCCACTGCATTCAGCAGGTGTAATGATGTGTGAGGTTAAAGAAGCCATCTTTGTGTTTTTACCATCCATTAATTCCTAAAAGGTAGGGAGGGAGAGAGGCATCGCATACTAGAAGCTATGGAATGGAAGTAAAATCCTTCCATACATCAGGATGTTTGTTGCGTAAAATGTTTTCATGGCCGATTCTTTTGTACTACTTGGAAAAACTGTTGTGACTGACTCTTAAATTACTCCATGACATTTGATCATCCTGACATAGAATCGAGACATGAATACAGTTGTGGCGGTTTGTTGGATGTGTTTTTCATTGGTTTGACCTGAGCACGTGCCTTGCTTTCGCCGCTTGCATCACTACACATGTGCTTTGTTTCGCGTGTGTGTTTCAGGGCAGACACGGTGAGGTACGCTCTCGATATCCTGAGCATTCTGACGGTCATCCCCAAAACCCAACTGCTGCTGTCCGAAAACGTGGCGGTGCTGGACGAGAGTGGCTCCAGCATCTCGACTGTCGGTCAGAAGCCATCTATTCCTTCTTTTCCATGCTTTTGTAGTTGTTTTACCAAGAGATCTTAGGATGGCAAGAAGCACGTTTCAGGTCCAAAGAGAAAACCCTTGTCTGTTAATACCTCAGAGAACCGGAGCAGTCGAAGCAGTCAGAAAGCAAAAAGAGCTACAGTAAAAAGATTTAACCTGAGGCTTACCTCTGGAGATGACCTGTCTAGTAGGTACTGGAGAGTACCTGTCTGCTGCTTTCCTCGTTTCCACCTTGTATTCAGCCGCATATTACTGATAACTTTATTATGTTTACATTGGCAAGTGACAATGGCATAAAAGGTATTTGTTTATGCGTGCAAGAAATTAAAATAAAAGTTTAGGAGTTCAAACGCAAATACATTTTGGCCATATTTTTGAATGTCTCTTGAATAAATACTTTTTTTTCTATCTAAGCATGTTTATTATAATTCATTGACCAAGTCAATTGACCATTTAGTATAATTCATGACCAAGTTTTTGTTTATGTGCGAGATGTACACAATATAAACGGAAACACCAAAACCATGGCATCAAATGAAAGCTTACAACCAGCTGAATCCAGCGATATGCAACTCATTTACATGGCGCAAATTATTTCAGAGCAGGGAGCGAAAGTTCCCCGAAAAAAACGCCAGCAAAAACAAAGCAAGCATGTAAATCTTGTCTT
>SRMA01026979.1:206502-219518 GCA_007224835.1 Danionella cerebrum
AAGATATGATCCTTATGCGCTCTTACCTGGTTAGGAACACTACCCAATTGCAGAGCACGTTACGTTTGTTATCTCGTATGTACATGTGTGAGATGTACCATTGAGAGATGATTTGAGTTTGAGTTTATTAAAGGAGTTTCAGTCATTGAGAGCGTTTCGTTTTCCTCACGCGAGCAAGAGAGAGAGCTCACGGCAGCAGTTCCGCTCGTGAGTATGGATGTGGAAGCACCGCTGCGGCTACCGTAGCCAAGGCATTTTTCTCGTTTTCGTTACGACCGCGCTATGGCAGCGATGGGCGATGACGTCAGCGCGCAGCGCTGGGTGTACAAATATGGCCGTGGCTTCGGCCTAGCTCCGGAGCTCTTACGCCTCTCATACGGCCGTGACCGGACTTTGGGGCGCTCTGCATTCGGTCTATAAGACGCACCAACTTTTCCCCCTCAGTTTTGGGGAAGGAAAAGTGCGTCTTAGGAGCCGAAAAATACGGTAATACTTAGTGCAAAAACCTTTGTTGGTGATTACAGCCTCAAGACGCCTCCTGTATGGAGAAACCAGTGGAATACATTGCTCAGGTGTGATTTTGGCCCATTCATCCACACAAACTGCCTTCAAATCTTCAAGGTTCCAGGGGTCTCTTCTGTGAACACGGATCTTCAGTTCTTTCCAAAGATTTTCAATTGGATTAAAGTCTGGTGATTGACGGGGCCATTCTAGCAGCTTTATTTTCTTTTTCTTCAACCAGTTGAGTGTTACCTTGGCTGTGTGCTTGGGATCGTTGTCTTGCTGAAAGATCCACCCTCTTTTCAACTTCAGCAGCCTGGCAGATGACAGCAGATTCTGATCAAGAATGTCTCGATACTTTTCTCCAGTCATTATTCCTTCAATGATATGAAGTCTACCAGTACCACATGCTGAAAAACAGCCCCACGCCATGATGCTCCCACCTCCAAACTTGACTGTTGGTATGGTGTTTTGGGGGTGATGTGCGGTGCCTTTTTTCATCCAAACATGTGTCTTATGACATCCGAAGAGTTCAAATTTGGTCTCATCTGACCAGAGTATCTTCTCCCAGAATGTCATGGGTTTATCCAAATGTTGTGTGTCGCAAACTCCAAACAAGCTTCAACATGCTTCTTCTTTTTAAAAAATGGAGTCTTGCGTGGTGTGCGTGCATGGAGGCCATGGCGGTGGAGTGCTTTACTTAATGTTTTCTTTGACACAACGGTACCTGCTGATTCCAGGTCCTTCTGAAGCTCACCACGAGTGGTCCTAGGCTGTTGGAGAACCCTTCTGATGATTGTTCTGACACCTCTGTCTGAAATCTTGCGAGGAGCACCTGGCCGTGGCTGGTTTATGATGATGCCGTGTTCTTTCCACTTCCGGATGATGGCCCCAATGGTACTCACTGGAACTTTCAGAAGTTTGGAAATGCGCCTGTAACCAATGCTTTCAGTGTGTTTTGCAACAATAAGGTTGCCTAGGTCTTTGGACAGCTCTTTGCTTTTACCCATCATGCAATGCTTCTTGTCTAACACCTTGCTGGTGAGAAAGCTTTTTAAAAGGCATCAATCAGGACTATACCAGCTGATATTACTTGGCACTAATAGGGGGCAGGTTAACCTTCTGAATACTGACAAACTCCAGCTGCTTCCATGGCTTGCCAGACCTTTTTTACCCCTCCTGTTCATGTGTTCAATACTTATTCCCTGTGCCATTTCACCTAATTACACATAACTTCATCTATGGACATAAATGTTTGGATTTCTTTCTATGTGTGCATTACTTGGGTTGATACCGACATCTGGTGAAAATTTCATGTCAGTAGCTCAATTAGAAATATGTTTTTTGAGAGAAATGTTGACGTGTTCAATACTTATTTTCCCCGCTGTATGTGGCTTGTGTTTATTTTTATTTGTAAATAATTCCCTGATTTAGGGTTTTATGTATTATTGGTATTAGACGTAAAACACTGAATTAAAAATAATCCTATTTAATCTGAAAATAATCACCAGACTGATCCATTAATTATAAAAATAATCATTAGTTGCAGGCCTAAGTTATGGTCATAGCTATTTAATACCCGTCCATCTGTGTCTTCATCTCATGCCTCTTTGGCCTTTATCCATCATGTCGCTAAAATATTTGCAAGCCACAGGTTCAAACAAGTGGATCGCATTCGACGGCGCGTTTATATGTTGTATATTCATGTCACTTCTGCTGCAGGAATGAGTATCGTGCTGGTGGTGGCAGAGGGGGAAGTGTTCGTGAATGATGCAGAAATCCAGAAGTCAGCTCTTCAGGTGATCATCAACTGTGTCTGCGCTCCGGATAAACGTGTCTCCAGCATCGGCAAGTTCATCTCTGGAACGCCTCGTCGCCGCCTGCCCCAAGCGCACCGTGCTAGTGAGAGTGTGTTGGCTAAGATGTGGAATGTTGTGCAGTCCAACAATGGCATCAAAGTGCTCCTCTCCCTCCTCACCGTCAAGATGCCCATCACAGACGCGGACCAGATCCGCGCGCTAGCATGCAAAGCGCTCGTCGGGTTAGCGCGCAGTGCAGCGGTGCGACAGATCATTAGCAAACTCCCTTTATTCAGCAGTGGGCAGATTCAGCAGCTCATGAAGGAGCCGGTGCTTCAGGACAAGCGCAGTGAGCACGTGCGCTTCTGCAAGTTTGCTGCAGAGCTAATCGAGAGGATTTCAGGGAAACCGCTGCTGATCGGCACCGATGTATCATTAGCGCGCCTCCAAAGGGCTAATGTAGTGGCTCAGTCACGCATTTCGTTTCCAGAGAAGGAGCTTTTGCTGCTTATTCGCAATCACCTGCTCTCAAAAGGACTCACCGATACGGCGACAGCGCTAACCAAAGAAGCCGAGCTGCCCATGGGACTTCTCGCGGTACCTCACTCAACACCGTTTGCCACCAGTGCAGCTGCCACACCTCCATCTCCGGTTGCTCCCCTACGAGCTTCTCGGCTGACGAATGGTGTAGCAGCTCGGCTTGGAGGACATGCCCCTCACCACACTCAACCCCGCCCAGCCGCTTCACAGGCCCCGCCCCTTCCCCCACCCGCAGCCTCGGGATCACCTCTGATTGGTCGAATTGTGTTTTCACGCGAGCGTCCATCGCCATGTGGAGCCACAGTGGGAAAGAAGCCGAAAGTGCTCCGTCAGAAATCGGATCACGGTGCTTTCAGTCAGAGTCCAGCGATGAAGAAGCAGCTGGACCGACACCTGCCCTCCCCTCCTTCTCTTGACAGGTGGGGTTTATGCGTTTCTAATAAGTACAGTGTGAAGGCAATGCCTGACTCTTGTTTCGTCTGTCCTGCGCAGTATTATTACAGAGTACCTGCGAGAACAACATGCCCGCTGCAAGAATCCAGTCACTACCTGCCCCCCCTTCAGCCTCTTCACACCCCATCAGTGCCCCGAACCCAAACAGAGACGACAGGCACCGACAAACTTCACCCCGCGACACACTCGCCGTGTGGTGTACCCTAAATACGGTGGCGTGGATGGAGCCTGCTTCGACCGTCACCTCATCTTCAGCAGGTGTGCAGCTAGTGGGAGTAATTTTAAGTTCGAGTGGGATGGACCAGGAGTCAGTTCTACAGGAGTGGGACAGGACAGGATTTATTTATTTTTTTTTAATCTGGTCAAGGATTGGGATTAGGATGGGATGGGAATTTTTTTTACCTCTGGGAGTGGGGTGGGACAGGAGGGAAAATCCCTTCCATGACATGCTCTAATGTAAACTAACAACAAGATGACTGCTGCTTTCCCTCGTTTCCACCTTGTGTTCAGTCACATATTACTGATAACTTTGTGTTTACGTTGACAAGTGACTATAACATAAACGGTATAATCAGTGCTTAATTTGTAAATTTGAAGTTACTGGAACACAACAGGACTGGGGTGACGGACAGGGGGGCTGGCCCAAAACAGTTGCTGGAACACAAACAGAACGCAATGGTTCAGTGTCTAACATGCCTACTTTTAAGCAGCAGGACTTACATACATCATTTACAACATAATTTAAGACATATACACACAAAAAACCTTTAGATTACTTTCAACACAATTTATCTTAATCTTCAATATCATGTTAAATGGCCGTTTTAGCCTTTTTACTCACCTTTTTAGTAGTTTAATACTCCCCACCCCATACTCCATACTCCTCGTCCTCTCGTTTTCGAACCTTGCTTCTTTTGTCAATGGCTGTCGTTGTAGTGGCCGCCTCTGCCTCACCCTCCACTGTGTGAACCCGGTTAGCATTGCGGTCATCTGCACTGGTACTACCAGAAGCAGCCCGCACTGCAGTTCTGGCTTACTTTGGAGCAACATGACTTGAGTCTTCGTTTCTTTTAAAAAACGAAAGCAAACTTGATTGTCTTTTAGACATGTTAGCAGGAAGGAGTCAGGACACTTTTTGTTTTGGCCAAATGCCGCCTAAAAATAAGTTACGTACAGGACGTAAATTACCCAGCAGCAGCCTTTTCAGACTTGCTAGTAGTGCATTTTATTTATTATTATTTTTTTTACATTATACAATGCACAATAAAGAAAACACACTAACACGATAATTATTAATTATTTTATTTTATAATATTTTTATCTAATCGCTAATTTCCACATAATACGGGCCGGCCTGCCGACTGCAGGGGACAGCACCAGCCTACGACGAAGGCAGCCTGGCACACCATAGGCTGCTCTATATATTCTTGAGTCGGGGGAATGCATTGTAGTACAGTAGAGTGAAAAAGGTGGGCAGGAATTGGGCAGATAAAGACAAATGGGGTCAGATAATTACCGGATCCCAGAATAAAATTTTCCGGATCCTTGGAAGCCAGAAATTGAGAGAAAACGGATTGCGTTCCGGCAAACGGCGGAACAAATTAAGCACTGGGTATAATGATGTAATCAGCCATGGTTTCTACTGGATTATATGAATAATTTGAATAATCTCAGGTTCATAGACTCTTCTGTGTAAGTCACTTTTACCATCACTGAGAGAAGCACGTGGTTACTATAGTAACAAGTATGTTTATCGACTGCACTTAAAGGAATGTCATGGCGAAATATTTTAATTTCTTACATGCATTGGTAAACAACATGAATAAACACTTTTTTTATGCATTTTTATCACTAAAACAATCATCTGCATCAATCAAAGAATCATCCATCAATCGAAGTCAGCAGCCAGGATTCAGACAAACGATGTTTCTTTTCTATTAATAAAGAGTTAATTAATCCATGTATTTGATACATAAAGTCTTAAAGTTGCTTTTTTGTTGGTTGAATGTGTGAAATGTTATTGTGTTTGTGTGCAGGTTTCGTCCGATGTCGGTATTCCGCGAGGCGGAGGAGGATGAGAGCGGCTTCATGTGCTGCGCTTTCTCTGCGCGAGAGAGGTTCTTGATGCTAGGAACATGCACAGGGCAACTCAAACTCTACAACGTGTTCAGCGGACAGGAAGAAGCCAGCTACAGCTGCCACAGTTCAGCTATTACACATCTCGAGCCTTCCAGGGTGAGGGCAAACATGCGACCTACAATGAAAATCTCGATTAATTGACTATTTTAGCGCGATTACAATTATTTTCTTCTAATTGTAATTGTTTGCTCTCATCTATTACCAGTGAGAGGTTTTAGAATAAAGGAAACACACACCATCTACTATCGATGACTAGTTATTGAACATCAGTAAATGAACAACTTAAGAAATTAAAGCACTAAACAGAGTGGGGTCACGTGACCGCACACGCAGTAGTCCTTTTAAAGGGGAAATAAACAGTCTGGAATAATTTGAAGGATTACAGCTTCTTTTGAATGGCGATTACTTTTCAATGAATCATCCCGGCCCTCTCCCCCAACCTTTTTCATATCACAGATTATAAAGGTTAAATGTTGGCTGGTGGTCATTAGCAGACCAGTGGTCTTGGTGCATGGCGATAAATCCACATTTCAGGTAGACTCCTGGTATTGTCAGCTAAAATATTTCCAGACATCTATTTCTTTCTCATTATGCTAGCTTGTGGAGATGGAACCGAAAGGTCAGATCGTTTGCACTCTGATAACATATTTGCCCGGAAAAATTAATGTCTTTTTTTTTTTGTGCGGCCCGGTACATATTCCTTCACAGGTCATAATTTATATAAAACGTGTATATACACACAATATTCGAAGGGTGTCTGAATGTGTAATAAATCTGTGCACGTGCCCTAGAGTCGTGTGTTCCTCTGTCGAACCATCACCTGTACCGGTGTGTGTGTGTGTGTGTCTCTCCTGTACCAGGATGGCTCTCTGCTCTTGACCTCAGCCTCTTGGAGTTACCCTTTGTCGGCGCTCTGGGGAATGAAGTCTGTCTTCATCATGAAGTGAGTCTGCAGCATGCACGTATGCTTGCTCCCGATCCGCTGCGTGCTCTCTCGATGCTAACGGTTGTTTGTTTGCAGACATTCGTTCCTGGATGATCATTATGTGGAGTTCAGCAAACTCTCCCAGGACAGAGTCATAGGAACTAAAGAGCACATCGCCCATGCAAGTGTCCCAACCTTAATCTCGTAATTTAATCGTCGCTATTAATTAACAGCTTTCACTTGAGCCACAGAGTAAGACGCCTTTTGTGCTTCTGTACAAAAACCACTAGGGGTCAGTAATTTATTTTTTTATGACCCATCCTTAACATTGATTTCAAATTTGTCAATGATCCAGGTGTGTGCGTGGATGCTTCTAATGTCTTTATTAGAGCCATCTAAGGGATGCTGACTTGCAGACTCTCTGTGGCAGGAGAGACTTGTTTCAAAGCAACTCTACCTGTAGAGCGATTGGTTTAATCCAATGTTTTTTTTTTATGACTAATGAGTTGACTGATCCATGATGGTATGGTTGAATTAATTTGCATTCTGGGAGATAGATTAAACATAATACACATTAGCCATGTTTCCATCCAAAGATGCGAATGAAACTAGTGTGCAATACTGGGATATCTCATAAAATATTTGCTAATAAAGCAGCATTTCCATCCAAGAGAACAATATAGTCACTTCCTGATAAACTGATGCAATTATCAAAAGAAGTTCTTTCATTAGGAGAAGCCTTTTTTTTCCGTGTATAATAATGTACTTGCAGTCGTGCTTTTGGAGGCGGTAGACGGCTCTTTGGGAACGCATCCGGTCGATGCGGTTCTGGAGCTGATGATCCTGTTACACTTTAATGACGGACTATAGGAATTTTACAAGGATCAAAGCAAAGTTTCAGCTGTTGTGCGATGACATCGATCCGTTGGTTCGTCCATTAATGCCGCCCCATCATGCTGCAGTTCAGACAGAGAAACGCATTGCCATTGGATTGGGATTTATTCTTTAAATGCGCTTCCACCTTAGTTTATGCACATTTTTTAATAAAAAGTTCAGAAATCATTTTCAAGATTTTTGAAACATTCGCTTTTCCATAATGCGCATAAAAAAGGTGAATGGAAACCCAGCTAGTGTTTAACCTACTTCATGAAGGTGGCTCCCCACCCCTTTATAACATTTCAGTTCCTCAAGTCAGGTGCACGCCACACAAATTGAGTAACAGCGGGGACAGCCAATCACACCTCAGCAATGCTGCCAGTAACCAATAGATGGGGCTTCAGTTTTATTATTCGATTGCATGTGCTCTCTCTCGGACATAGATGCAAACACGGTGGAAACTCACGCAGAGCGAAATGTGAATGGATTATTTTTCAGTCAAAAGGATAGAGTCGTGAGTCTTTTGCCATATTGTCGAGTCTCAAGTCACCAAATAAATGACTCAAGTCCACACCTTTTTTGGTGAGTGTGTGGGGGCAGAAGTCTGAGACACTTTCCCCAAACTCCCCATAAAAGACCGACAGTAAATACAGCGTCAGGATTGTCTCTGGTGAGGAACCAACACTTAAACATGGAGTTCGATCATAGTCTTAGAAGTCAGAAGCTACCCTGAATTTAAACCGCTACAACGTGTTGTACATAACTACATTATGTAGTTGTTACTAAATAGTGTCACATATTTGATTGCATTTCATGTCACAATATACTTTTTGGTAGACTATTATCCAAAGAGACTTCCATTTTAGGGCAAGTTTTTCATTGTTTGCCTATCTCTCCTGACAGGGCCACAGGAATATGGCTTTGTTCCGTTAGTCTGCTTACGTCATTTCTAAATGGATTTAGAGAACATGTAAAAATACAAATGTGTGCCTTCCTACAGATTTACGACATCCAGAGTGGCCAGAAGCTGCTGACGCTCAATAACCCAGACCTGGCCAATAACTATAAGCGAAACTGTGCCACCTTCAATGCGACAGATGACCTGGTGTTGAACGATGGAGTCCTCTGGGACGTTCGCTCGGCACAGGCTGTGCACAAGTTCGACAAGTTCAACATGAACATCAGCGGCGTCTTCCACCCCAACGGCCTGGAGGTCATAGTCAACACAGAGATTGTATCCTTTTGTCAGCCAGACTCTCACATGTGTTTACTTTTATTTTATTCACTGTAGTAACTGAGACTGACAGTTACATAAGAATAATAGCAGAATAGGGCTGAACGATATTGGGAAAAAATTACATTGCGATGTTTTTTTTCCAAACGATATCTATTGCGATATTGAGAGCCATCAATCCAGGCTAAAGTCAATAATTACATATTAATAATTTCACTTATAAGCAAGCTTCATTACAAGTGACAAAAAGTTTTGCAAAAAAAATATCTATTGTGCATCAACTCAAAAAGTTTTGTTTGAATAGGGCTTTTACAGATTATTTTATTTACAAAGGGTCCAGGTTTTTTTTTTAGCTGTGGAATATAGTAGAGTAGTTCCTGTCCAGCTGATTACAGAACCCAACCTTGCCACAGGTTTCCCCTTCATCAGAAAAAATCTCTATAAATATAAATATATTACATCAGATTAGATTTATCCAAAAGAAACCCTTGTGTTTCTATACAAAAATTAGCAAAAGATAAAAATAAATTAATGAAGCAATATGTTGTTGGAATCAAGAGCATGAGCAGTTTTAAAAGTAAATATTATAAAAAGTCAATTTATATAATGACTCATTTAAAAAATGACACTATATATTGAAAAACATTATACAGGGGCTCTTGATGGTATAATCATCTTCTTTCACTATTTACAAGTGTTTTGGCACTCATATCTTTACACAACACTTTAGTGTGCCAAAAACGACGAAAGAATGCGAGGAAATAAGGAAAATAAGATGCATGTACGTGAATACGAAAGAAGAATCACGGACAGAACACATTAAAAAAACAGTTCAATCTAACACTAATAAACCTATTACTACTACTAAGACAATGGTTATATTATTATATACAGTATATATAAATTATTATATATAGTATAAACTGTTGCTAAAGCGATCACAGGAAATCAATCACTCGTCTGTCACTGATCTCCTGCGCTCCTGGCGAAAGGTCTGTTTCTCTCAGTTTGTTGCCGTCGACAGCTTCAGTTTTAAAGGGTTCACTTCTGTTGCTGACCCGGAAAAAATGTGCTCTTTGGACTTTCGTGTTTTGTTGCGCTGACAGATTTACAAAAAAACGGTGCATCTCGTTATGATTGCTTAACACAGAAAATTATAATCTATTAATGGTGTTCCTGCTCCCATTGATTTTTATTCCCGTCCCATCCCGATCACGAGATTAACAATAAAAGTTTATCCCATCCCACAAGAATCCCACGGGAATAACGAGACCCGCGGGAAATCCCGACAAATGTCATCCTCTATGAGGTGTCACACTGGCAAAGTCGCACCTCTTTATCGCGCATTTTTAGTAGCGAGTGGTTCCTGTGCCGCTGCTCACAGCACACAATCACTGTGGAGGCACGCTGAACGTACATGTCACCCCAGCAACAAGCCATACAACAAACTCATGTTTTGCTACCCTGGTGCTACCGCTGTGTTATACACCAACGGCTTCTACCCCTCACATCATATGTTCCGGCGATGTGACTATCGCGTATGCGCACATGGCAATGTCGATGTCAAAACAGAATATCGTTCAGCCCTATAGCAGACCAATAAATTGTTATTTTCTTTAACCGAAGCTCAGTGGGATCTGAGGACATTCCACCTCCTCCACACGGTTCCAGCTTTGGATCAGTGCAGGATTGTATTCAACAACAATGGCACAGTCATTTATGGAGGTAATGCGCGCCACACAGCAGTAAGAGTTCAGATCCAGCTTGTTTTTAAGGTTCAATCAGAACGTTGAACAAAGTGCATGACAGAAGTACAAAGTAAACAACAAAAAGAACCCAAGACTTGGTGTAAGCTCTATTTGCAGATGGAACCGGGTTCGTAGACATCTCACAGTCCTCTTCAAATAATCATGCATTCATCGCAGATATTTTGCAACTTCAACCTTCAGATGGTCCAAAGGATTACGTTTTGGTGAATGACTAGGCCACTCAAGGATCTTAATGGGCTTCTTGTCTCTGGGTCGTTTTACCCATTCATCACCAACTATCAAACGCCATGTCTAATGGAAGGAGGTTCCTATCTGAGATGATCCACGGCCCCATGCCTTTACGATAGCGCAGCTGTCCCAGATTAAATGTTTGTATGGTATGCCTGTACAAAGTTCTGTAGTCTATCCTCTACATCATTGCGTCGCTCATCTTTTTTTTGTTGACTAACTTGACCCGATTCTTTTGATACACATCAGACCTGGAGAAAATTTACGTCTGATTTTTGGTTTGAAAAAAATGACACATCTAACGAATGCCGGCTTATGGCACACGTGTAGGGTGCCGAGACTTAATTATATGTAATGTGGATACGAAGTCAGCAAAATGGCCATTGTTGCTCGTGCCATACTTTAACAAACTCCTCCGAGAGATTTCATCAGTTCGTCTCCAAACTTAAGACGTGGGCTGTTCAATTGCAATGCTTTTTTTTCACCACGATGTGAGTCATTGCTTTTTCAGATTTTATTTTCGTTCTTTATTTTGCCTTTATTATCGTTAGTAAATGTTAAGTTCTCGCTTGAATACGTCTCTAAATAAGGATTGATTGTAGTGGTTGATAATTTGACTATGGTTTTGTTGATGTGATCCTCTCGGAATGAGTTGCACACTGCCTCACGTGAAACTAGTTTTGTACTTCTATGTGAAGAGGACTGAATGTGCATGAAGATTACAAAGGCAAAGCTCTTTCAGTGCTTAAAACTTTTTTTTTTTTATACAGTTCTGTCTCAACTTTCCAAATGTTCTGTTTGAAAACATGAGTTTTTCTATGAATTTGCTGCACCAATATCTTAGTGCCACATGTGATGACACTTGATTTTCATATAAAGTGCCCAAACCCACATATTCCCACACATGCTGTTTTGATTTTGTGTGTAGCCATGCTGCAGGCTGATGATGAGGACGACATGATGGATCAACAGATGAAGAGTCCATTCGGATCCTCCTTCAGGACCTTTGATGCCACCGACTATAAACCTATCGGTATCCCATCCACTATGTAATATATAGACCAGTGTTTTATAGGTGGCTCTACTGTATTTGCAGTCGACACTGGCTTTTCAAATGGCACCTACCAGCAAAAAAAAGTGGAATTGCTTATAAATAATGTCCCTTGCTTTAGAAGCCAGTTTGATCCTGACGGTCTGTTTGCTTTCTCAGCCACCATCGATGTGAAGAGGAATATCTTTGACCTGTGCACGGACACCAAAGACTGCTATCTGGCCGTCATCGAGGTATTTCTTTCTGTGTGAAGACGGATCTATATACCTTCTCGTTCTCTACCCCTTGTGCATGTATCGTATTTTGTGCCATATAAGACACACCCAATTTTAAATGAGGAAGATCTAGAAAAAAAGATTCTGAACCAAATACTATAGTAAAATATTTTATATCAACTGTGTAAAAGTTAACAGCAGTTTAAGAACAATTACCGTATTTTTCGGCTCATAAGACGCACTTTTTCTTCCCCAAAACTGAGGGGGAAAAGTTGGTGCGTCTTATGAACCGAATGCAAACCGCCGCGAAGTCCGGTAACGGCCGTATGAGAGGTGTAAGAGCTCCGGAGCTAGGCCGAAGCCGCGGCCATATTTGTTTACCAAGCACTGCGCGCTGACGTCATCGCCCATCTCTGCCATTGCGCGGACGTAACGAAAACGGGGGGAAAAACTACATTTCCCACAATGCCTTTGGCATCCGCATCCATACTTACGTCACGAGCGAAACTACAGAGATCAGCTGCTGCTGTGTCTCACAACGTATGGACTCTTGCACTTGAGTGATCTCTCACGCTACAAACCCGTTTTCTCACGCTAAAATACATTTCAAGATGTGAGATGGGCACAGCTCATAGTTTGTCTGCTATGTTTTTTGAGCCTGACGATAAGATGATGATCGATAAGCATCGTCTTCAGTCTGTGAGGGTTTTATTTCCGCTAAACATTCACTTGGACAGTTTCACAATCTTGGACAGTTTGATCCTATATTAATGGAGTTATTTGGGTTTTCATAAGCTGACAAAAATCAAAAGGATTTATATTAGAACAAAAAGCATACAATTGTTTCCAGCGCTCGCTCTATCTCTCTCTCTCTCTCGCGCTCGCGTGAGGTAAACAAAACGCTCTCAATGACTGAAACTCTCCTTTAATAAACTCAAACTCAAATCATCTCTCAACAGTACATCTCACACATGTACATACGAGATAACAAACGTAAGTAACGTGCTCTGCAATTAGGGAGTGTTTGTTTAAAGGGGGGGCTCGACTAAAAAAGTTTGAGAACCACTGTATTATTTCTAATGTGGGGGCAATCTTACTAGATATTATTAGTAATGTAGTGACAATGTTACTGGCTATTATTAGTAATGTAGTGACAATGTTACTAGCTATTATTAGTAATGTAGTGACAATGTTACTGGCTATTATTAGTAATGTAGTGACAATGTTACTGGCTATTATTAGTAATGTAGTGACAATGTTACTGGCTATTATTAGTAATGTAGTGA
>SRMA01026980.1:7915-18778 GCA_007224835.1 Danionella cerebrum
CTTTTTCAGCTGTCTAATATTTTACCCTTCAGCTTCCACTTTCAACTTTACATATTTCAACTTTACAATGTTTCAGCTTCAGCTTTCAACTTTTGACATTTTCAACTTTATAATGTTTCACCTTTTAGCTTCAACTTTCAACTTTTGACACTTTAACTTTCTAATGTTTTACCTTTCAGCTCACACTTTTTATTTTCAACACTTTCAACTTTCTAATGTTTCAACCTTCAGCTTCCACTTTCAACTTTTTATATTTCAACTTTACAACGTTTCAGCTTCAGCTTTCAACTTTTGACACTTTTAACTTTCTAATGTTTCACGGTTTAGCCAAGGAATTCAGCAATTTTAGGCATTCTCTTTCAGCTCTCTGCATTCACACGCATTTTCCGCTAGGAAATGCACTTTCTAGTTATTATTCTTCTTATTCCCCCCCCTTTTTCCGGAGCCTACTACTTCAGCATACTTTGCCCTAGAAACACCATTCAAACGTCAAAACGTACAGCTTTTTTTGCTCTATGTTGCTCGTATACAGCTTTTTGATATCTTTTATACTTTTTATAAAATTTAACTTTATTTAAAATATTTTTCCCATTGAAATGAATGGGGAGACTCTTCAAATCTCTTTAAATCTTCAGCTTTTTTTCAAACTTCATAACTTCAGCATACTTTCAGCTAGAGCAATCATTCAAATTTTAAACAATTCAACACATTTTCAGCTTTTAAAAGCTCTTTTCAGCTTTTACATATCTTTTACAGATTTTAATTAATCGCAGTTTAAGTTTAATGAAGAATTTGGATTTTTACCTAATTCTGCTCCACTCTAGCTTACACTCTAATTTTTCACATCTCAAACTTCTTCATCAATTCCTCTCTCCTAAACTAAACTTTACCCTTTATGGACAAATTTTATATTAAAGTGGTAGAGAAATTTGTCCTCTTTCCAAAGATGCAGTTGTTTCTTTCATATGACCAACGGTTTTTAAACTAGGAAGGCTAAACCTTAACGAGGGAAGCAAATTGCTCCATTAAGATCAATGCATATCACCCAGAAAATAATGCTTGAAGGTTTTAAATTAAGGCTTTTTCTAACTCGCCATAACTAATAGAATTTTCCACATATCTTAAATTTTTTTTACACCATAATCTTCATTGAGGCCTTCTGCTTCTCACAAAGAAAGAATCATCTCGACATGTCTTACGGTTCCTCTGTAATGTTTATTAGTTTGAGGCATGGTCAACATCTGAGAAATGTCTCCTCAATTCAAAAAGTGGCAGTTGGAGGCAGCTGTTAATCAACTAATTTGAATAACGAAATTTGATTGGCTTAGCCTTCCCACAGACTCACAATGGGCCATAGAGATGCATTGCTGCCATTCATTTCAATGGGGCAATTGATTCCCATACGATCCTATTGTAAAATAGCTTTTGTAATTGGTTCACAATGGAGATTCAAAGCAACATTGAGGATGCATATAACTAATCCAGCCAATCATTGCTTATGATTTAACAAAATTTCATCAAGCCACGCCCATTTTTTTCAACATCATTTTTGAATGTCAAATATCTTCTAAGTGGAACATCGTAGAGAGATGGGAGTTGTTTTATATTGATCTAAGTTGAATGTAGATTAAACATGATGTCACCAACTCATCCATAGCAACCAAATTATTTACCATAGCAACTAAATTGACACTTCTCTATCTCAGCCTAGGAAAATGCCAGAGACACAGGAGTTGGTCTAATTGACTTGTCGTCACACAGGGAACATTATATAATGTCAATGACCCCTCCATAGCAACCATACTGGTAACTATAGCAACCCAAATGACACATCTCTATCTCAGCTTTGGAAAATGATAGAGACACAGGAGTTGGTCTAAATGACTTGTAGTCACACAGGGAACATTATATAATGTCACTGACCCCTCCATAGCAACCATACTGGTTACCATAGCAACCAAATTGACACATCTCTATCTCAGTTTAGGAAAATGAGAGAGACACGGGAGTTGGTCTAAATGACTTGTGGTCACACAGGGAACATTATATTATGTCACTGACCCCTTCATAGCAACCATACTGGTTACCATAGCAACCAAATTGACACATCTCTATCTCAGCTTAGGAAAATGAGAGAGACACGGGAGTTGGTCTAAATGACTTTTAGTCACACAGGGAACATTATATAATGTCACTGACCCCTCCATAGCAACCATAGTGGTTACCATAGCAACCAAATTGACACATCTCTATCTCAGCTTAGGAAAATGCTAGAGACACGGGAGTTGGTCTAAACATGACTTGTAGTAACACAGGGAACATTATATAATGTCACTTACGCCTCCATAGCAACCATACTGGTTACCATAGCAACCAAATTGACACATCTCTATCTCAGCTTAGGAAAATGCTAGAGACACGGGAGTTGGTCTAAATGTCTTGTAGTAACACAGGGAACACTATATAATGTCACTGACCCCTCCATAGCAACCATACTGGTTACTATAGCAACCAAATTGACACATCTCTCCCTCAGCTTAGAAAAGTGCGAGAGACACGGGAGTTGGTCTAAATGGCTTGTAGTCACACAGGGAACATTATATAATGTCACTGACCCCTCCATAGCAACCAGACGTGTTACCATAACAACCCAATTGGCATTTCTCTAACTCAGCTTAGCGAAATGCTAGAGAAATGGGGGTAGGTTTAATTTACCCGTAGTCACACAGATAACAATATATTATGTCTGTGACCCCTCCATAGCAACCATACTTATTACCATAGCAACCCAATTGATTGACATTTTCAACTTTACAATGTGCCACATTTATTTTTATGTTTCAACTTTCAGCTTACACTTTCAAATTTGACAATTTTAACTGTCTAATGTTTTACCTTTCAGCCTCCACTTTCAACTTTTGATATTTTCAACTTTACAATGTTTCACCTTTCAGCTTCCACTTTCAACTTTACAATGTTTCAGCTTCAGCTTTCAAATTTTGACACTTTTCAAATTACAATGTTTCACTTTTTAGCTTCAACTTTCAACTTTTGACACTTTTAACTTTCTAATGTTTCACCGCTCAGCCAAGGAATTCAGCAATTTTAAGCATTCTCTTTCAGCTCTCTGCATTCACACGCATTTTCCGCTAGGAAATGCACTTTCTAGTTATTATTATTCTTCTTATTCCCCCCCTTTTTCCGGAGCCTACTACTTCAGCATACTTTGCCCTAGAAACACCATTCAAACGTCAAAACGTACAGCTTTTTTTGCTCTATGTTGCTTGTATAAAGCTTTTTAATATCTTTTATACTTTTTATAAAATTTAACTTTATTTAAAATATTTTTCCCATTGAAATGAATGGGAAACACTTCAAATCTCTTTTAAATCTTCAGCTTTTTTCAACCTTCATAACTTCAGCATACTTTCAGCTAGAGCAATCATTCAACTTTTAAACAATTCAACACATTTTCAGCTTTTAAAATGTGTTTTCAGCTTTTACATATCTTTTACAGATTTTAATAAATCACAGTTTAAGTTTAATGAAGAATTTGGATTTTGACCTAATTCTGCTCCACTCTAGCTTCCACTCTAATTCTTCACATCTCAAACTTCTTCATCAATTCCTCTCTCCTAAACTAAACTTTACCCTTTATGCACAAAATTTATATTAAAGTAGTAGAGAAATTTGTCCTCTTTCCAAAGATGCAGTTGTTTTTTTCATATGACCTACGGTTTTTAAACTAGGAGGGCTAAACCTTAACGAGGGAAGCAAATTGCTCCATTGAGATCAATGCATTTCACCCAGAAAATAATGCTTGAAGGTTTTAAATTAAGGCTTTTTCTAACTCGCCATAACTAATAAAATTTTCCACATATTTTAAAAAAAATTACACCATAATCTTCATTGAGGCCTTCTGCTTCTCACAAAGAAAGAATCATCTTGATATGTCTTACGGTTCTTCTGTAATCTTTATTTGTTTGAGGCTGGTCAACATCTGAGAAATGTCTCCTCGATTCAAAAAGTGGCAGTTGGAGGCAGCTGTTAATCAACTAATTTGAATAACGAAATTTGATTGGCTTAGCCTTCTCATAGACTCACAATGGCCATAGAGATGCATTGCTGCCATTCATTTCAATGGGGCAATTGATTCCCATATGATCCTATTATAAAATAGCTTTTGTAATTGGTTCACAATGGAGAGTCATAGCAACATTAAGGATGCATATAACTAATCCAGCCAATCATTGCTTATGATTTAACATAAATTCATCAAGCCACGCCCACTTTTCAACATCATTTATGAATGTCAAATATCTTCTAAGTGGAACATCGTAGAAACATGGGAGTTGTTTTATATTGATCTAAGTTGAATGTAGATTACAACATGATGTCAACAACTCATCCATAGCAACCAGATTAATTTCCATAGCAACCCAATTGACAAATCTTTATCTCAGCTTAGGAAAATGAGAGAGACACGGGAGTTGGTCTAAATGACTTGTAGTCACACAGGAACATTATATAATGTCACTGACCCCTCCATAGCAACCATACTGGTTACCATAGCAACCTAATTGACACATATCTATCTCAGCTTAGGAAAATGCTAGAGACATGGGGGTGAGTTTGTTTCACTAGTAGCGACCCCGGGAACATTCATTGAGGTACCTGGACCTCCATAGCAACCATACTGGTTACCATAGCAACCCAGTTGACACATTTCTATCTCAGATTTGGAAAACGATAGAGACACAGGAGTTGGTCTAAATGACTTGTAGTCACACAGGGAACATTTTATAATGTCACTGACCCCTCCGTAGCAACCATACTGGTTACCATAGCAACCAAATTGACACATCTCTATCTCAGCTTAGAAATGTGCTAGAGACATGGGGGTGAGTTTGTTTCAATAATTGTGACCCCGATAACAATCACTGAGGTAACTAAACCATCCATAGCAACCATATGGTTACCATAGCAACCAAATTGGCACATCTCCATCTCAGCTTAGGAAAATGCTAGAGACACAGGGGTTGGTGTAATTTACCTGTAGTCACTCAAGGAACATTATATGATGTTACTGACCCCTCCATAGCAACCAGACGTGTTACCATAGCAACCAAATTGGCATATCCCTATATCAGCTTTGGAAAATGCTAGAGACATGGGGGTTGTTTTGTTTCACTCATAGTGACACTGGGAACAATCTATTATGTAAATGACCTGTCCAGAGCGACCAGACTTTTTACCACAGCAACGCAATTGCCATATCTTTATCTTAGGTTAGGAAAATGCTAGACAGAATTTCAACTTACTTATATTATACCTTTCAGCTTCCACTTTAAACTTTTGACACTTTAAACTTTCAAAAGTTTCACCTTCAGCTTCCACTTTCTATTTTTGACACTTTCAACTTTACAATGCTTCACCTTTCAACTTTGTACGTTTTCAACTTTAGAATGTTTCACCTTTCAGCCTCTACTTTCAACTTTTGATATTTTCTACTTTACAAAGTTTCACCTTTCAGCTTCCATTTTCAACTTTTGACACTTTCAACTTTCTAATATTTTAACATTCAGCTTCCACTTTCAACTTTAGACATTTCAACTTTACAATGTTTCAGCTTTAGCTTTCAACTTTTGACATTTTCAACTTCATAATGTTTCACCTTTTAGCTTGAACTTTCAACTTTTGACATTTTAACTTTCTAATGTTTTACCTTTCAGCTCCCACTTTTAATTTTTAACACTTTCTATTTTCTAATTTTTCACCCTTTAGCATCCACTTTCAACTTTACATATTTCAAATTTACAATGTTTCAGCTTCAGCTTTTGAAACTTTCTAATGTTTCACTCTTCAGCCAAGGAATTCAGCAATTTGAGCATTCCTTTTTTAGCTCTCTGCATTCACACGCATTTTCCGCTAGGAAATGCACTTTCTAGTTATTATTATTCTCCCAAATTTCTGTCGCTAACTCCTCCCGCATACTTTTAGCTAGATACACCATTCAAACGTCAAAATGTTCAGCTTCTTTTGGACTATGTTGCTATTACGTGTCACTTTTCAAACTTTTATACTTTTTAATAAATTTAACTTTATTTAAAAATTATTTTCCCATTGAAATGAATGGGAAACACTTCAAATCTCTTTAAATCTTCAGCTTTTTTTCAAACTTCATAACTTCAGCATACTTTCAGCTAGAGCAATCATTCAAATTTTAAACATTTCAACACATTTTCAGCTTTTAAAAGCTCTTTTCAGCTTTTACATATCTTTTACAGATTTTAATAAATCGCAGTTTAAGTTTAATAAAGAATTTGGATTATTACCTAATTGTGCTCCACTCTAGCTTACACTCTAATTTTTCACATCTCAAACTTCTTCATTTATTCCTCTCTCCTAAACTAAACTTTACCCTTTATGCATAAAATTTATATTAAAGTAGTAGAGAAATTTGTCCTCTTTCCAAAGATGCAGTTGTTTTTTTCATATGACCTACGGTTTTTAAACTAGGAGGGCTAAACCTTAACGAGGGAAGCAAATTGCTCCATTGAGATCAATGCATTTCACCCAGAAAATAATGCTTGAAAGTTTTAAATTTAGGCTTTTTCTAACTCGCCATAACTAATAGAATTTTCCACATATCTTAAAAAAATTTATACCATAATCTTCATTGAGGCCTTCTGCTTCTCACAAAGAAAGAATCATCTCGATATGTCTTACGGTTCTTCTGTAATGTTTATTTGTTTGAGGCATGGTCAAATCTGAGAAATGTCTCCTCGATTCAAAAAGTGGCAGTTGGAGGCAGCTGTTAATCAACTAATTTGAATAACGAAATTTGATTGGCTTAGCTTTCCCATAGACTCACAATGGGCCATAGAGATGCATTGCTGCCATTCATTTCAATGGGGCAATTGATTCCCATATGATCCAATTGTAAAAGAGCTTTTGTAATTGGTTCACAATGGAGATTCAAAGCAACATTAAGGATACATATAACTAATCCAGCCAATCATTGCTTATGATTTAACATAAATTCATCAAGCCACTCCCAGTTTTAACAACCATAGAGATGCATTGCTGCCATTCATTTCAATTGGGCAAATGATTCCCATAGGAGCTAATTGTAAAAGAGCTTTTGTAATTGGTTCACAATGGAGATTCATAGCAACATTAAGGATGCATATAATTAATCCAGCCAATCATTGCTTATGATTTAACATTAATTCATCAAGCCACGCCCACTTTTCAACATAATTTTGAATGTCAAATATCTTCTAAGTGGAACATCGCAGAAACATGGGAGTTGTTTTATATTGATCTAGGTTGAATGTAGATTACAACATGATGTCACTAACTCATCCATAGCAACCAGATTATTTAACATAGCAACCAAACCGGATAATCTTTATCTCAGCCTAGGAAAAAGCTAGAGACACGGGAGTTGGTCTAAATGACTTGTGGTAACACAGGGAACATTATATAATGTCACTGACCCCTCCATAGCTACCATACTGGTTACCATAGCAACCAAATTGACACATGTCTATCTCAGCTTAGGAAAATGAGAGAGACATGGAAGTTGGTTTAAATGACTTGTAGTCAGAAAGGGAACATTATATAATGTCACTTACCCCTCCATAGCAACCAAATAATTTACCATAGCAACCAATATGGCAAATCTCTATCTCAGCCTAGGAAAATGCTAGAGACACAGGAGTTGGTCTAATTGACTTGTAGTCACAAAGGGAACATTATATAATGTCACTGACCCCTCCATAACAACCATACTGGTTACCATAGCAACCAAATTGACACATCTCTATCTCATCCTAGGAAAATGAGAGAGAGATGGGAGTTAGTCTAAATGACTTGTAGTCAAACAGGGAACATTACATATTGTCACTGACCCCTTCATAGCAACCATACTGGTTACCATAGCAACCCAATTGACACATCTCTATCTCAGCTTAGGAAAATTCTAGAGACGTGGGGGTGAGTTTGTTTCACTAATGGCGACCCCGGAAACATTAATTGAGGTAGCAGACCCCTCCATAGCAGCCATACTGGTTTCCATAGCAACCCAATTGACACATTTCTATCTCAGCTTAGAAAAATGCTAGAGACACAGGAGTTGCTTTAATTGACTTGTAATCACACAGGGAACATTATATTATGTCCCTGACCCCTTCATAGCAACCATACTGGTTACCATTACAACCAAATTGACACATCTCTATCTCAGCTTTGGAAAAAGCTAGAGACATGGGGGTTGGTGTAATTTACTTGTAGTCACACAGGGATCAATATATTATGCCAATGACCCCTCCATAGCAACCATACTGGTTACCATAGCAACCCAATTGACACATCTCTCCCTCAGCTTAGGAAAGTGCTAGAGACATGGAAGTGAGTTTGTTTCAAAAATTGTGACCCCGGTAACAATCACTGAGGTAACTAAACCCTCCATAGCAACCAAATGGTTACCATAGCAACCAAATTGACATATCTCTATCTCAGCTTAGAAAAATGCTAGGGACACAGGGTTTGGTTTGTTTCACTCATAGTGACACATGAAACATTATATGATGTCAATGACCCCTCCATAGCAACCATACTGGTTACCATAGCAACCAAATTGACACATCTCTATTTCAGCTTAGGAAAATAAGAGAGACACGGGAGTTTATCTGAATGACTTGTAGTCACACAGGGAACATTATATAATGTCACTGACCCCTCCATAGCAACCAGACGTGTTACCATAGCAACCCAATTGACATATCTCTAACTCAGCTTAGCGAAGTGCAAGAGACATGAGGGTAGGTTTAATATTTCGTAGTCACACAGATAACAATATATTATGTCTGTGACCCCTCCATAGCAACCCTACTTATTACCATAGCAACAGAATTGATTGACATTTTCAACTTTACAATGTGTCACATTTGTTTTTAAGTTTCACGTTTCAGCTTCCACTTTCAAATTTGACAATTTTAACTTTCTAATGTTTTACCTTTCAGCTTCCACTATTAATTTGACACTTATTACTTTCTAATGTTTCACATTTCAGCTTCCACTTTCAACTTATGACACTTTCAACTTTTGACACTTTTTCAGCTGTCTAATATTTTACCCTTCAGCTTCCACTTTCAACTTTACATATTTCAACTTTACAATGTTTCAGCTTCAGCTTTCAACTTTTGACATTTTCAACTTTATAATGTTTCACCTTTTAGCTTCAACTTTCAACTTTTGACACTTTAACTTTCTAATGTTTTACCTTTCAGCTCACACTTTTTATTTTCAACACTTTCAACTTTCTAATGTTTCAACCTTCAGCTTCCACTTTCAACTTTTTATATTTCAACTTTACAACGTTTCAGCTTCAGCTTTCAACTTTTGACACTTTTAACTTTCTAATGTTTCACGGTTTAGCCAAGGAATTCAGCAATTTTAGGCATTCTCTTTCAGCTCTCTGCATTCACACGCATTTTCCGCTAGGAAATGCACTTTCTAGTTATTCTTCTTCTTCTCTTTTCCTACGTCAAAAATTTACAACGCTTCTCCTCCTAGCCCGTTCGAGCTACAGCCACGAAACTTTCCACGGTCGTCCAGACTGTTCCCACTCGAGTTGCTATATCTCTTCGGACCGATTGGACCAGCGGTTTCCGTAAAAATCGCGAATTTCGCCCAAAAAACGCCCAAGTCATTCCCTATGGGGGCCCTAGAGTGGTGATGTCATCGCCCACTCTAACTTTGAGCAAGCTCGGTCTTGTTGCTACTTGCACTGTTTTCTCAACTAAAAATTAATCTTTACACACACATTTTATATCTAAATGGTAGAGATTTTTGTCCTCTTTCAGTTGGTGCTGTTTTCATTTTAAAAAAAACACACGGTTTTTACTCCAGGTGGCCTAAACCACAAGGAGTGCACTTAATTGCTCCATTCACCTCCATTCAAAAATTCTGGTGGATTCTGTTTAAAATCTCAGTCGCAGGCTATTTTTAACTCGCCATAAATCATTCACACTTTATCACAGCTTCACAAAATTTACACCATTCTCTTTCTTAAAATCTTGGGATTCTAACAGTAAAAGAAATATTTCAATACCTCTGTTCATTCTTTCGTAATGTTTATTTGTTTCAGGGTATGGATTTCTCTAAAATGAGCAGTTGCACAGAATCAAATGAAGGCTATTTGTAGCTCGCCATAATTTTTTTATTTCTAATCACACCTTCACAAAAAATTACAGCATTCTCTTCGTTAGGGTCTTCTGCTTCTGACAAAGAAAGAATCATTTCGATATGTCTTACGGTTCTTCTATAATCTTAATTTGTTTGAGGCATGGAAATCGGATTTTCTCCAGCAGATTTGCCATCGCTTGAAAATCTGACAGTTGAGTCAGCTGACTCGTTTGAAAATCTGGCAGTTGATAACCCCAGGTGCAAGCTGATTTCAAATAAGTAGGTCAAAGGTGTCTCATTGACTTTCAATGGCCCATTGAAATGAATGGAGCATGAACCCCATAGATCCTAATGTAAAAGAGCTTCTGTAACTGATTGACACTGGAAAGTCATACAAGCATTAAGGAAGCAAATTACTTATCCAGCCCATCATTGCTTGTGAATTAACATAAATTAATTAAGCCACACCCACTTTTTGACATAACTTCAATGTCAAATATCTTCTAAACGGAACACAGTAGAGACATGGGGGTTGCTTTATATTATTCTAAATGGAAAGTAGATTACAACATGATGTCACTAACTCCTCCATAGCAACCAAATTGTTTACCATAGCAACTATATAGCCACATCTCTATCTTAGCTTAGGAAAATGCTAGAGACTTGGGG
>SRMA01026980.1:29482-97845 GCA_007224835.1 Danionella cerebrum
GGTTGCTGTATTTTACCCATATAGATATGGGGAGCAATATATTAGGTCAGCGACCCCTCCATAGCAACCAAACTGGTTACCATAGCAACCAATATGGCGCAGCTCTATCTCAGCTTTGGAAAGTCATAGAGACATGGGGGTTGATGTATTGACATGGGAACAATGTGTTAGGTCACTGACCCCTCCATAGCAACCAGACTGGTTACCATAGCAACCAATTTTGCATGTACCTATCTCAGCTCAGGAAAATCATAGAGACATGGGGGTTGCTGTAATTTACTTGTATTCATATGGGGAACAATATATTAGGTCAGCGACCCCTCCATAGCAACCAAACTGTTACCATAGCAACCAATATGGCGTATCTCTATCTCAGCTTACGAAAGTCATAGAGACATGGGGGTTGGTGTATTTTACTCGTGTTGACATGGGGAACAATATGTTAGGTCACTGACCCTCCATAGCAACCAGACTTGTTACCATAGCAACCAATTTTGCATGTATCTATCTCAGCCTATGAGAATCATAGAGACATGGGGGTTGGATTATGTTATTGTTGCGGAATTGACAACATTTAAAAAAAAGGTATTAATGGTACCAACGCAAGCCAACATCGAAGTTTGCGTGCAAACTTTAAAATCTAGTTATTATTATTATTATTTTCCTCTCTTCGTCTTTTCCTCTTCCTTTCTTTCATTTTCACTTGTGTACCTTCACCCTTTCCCAATCCTTTGTCCACTCCCCCTTTCTGTTCGGCACTGTCTTGTCCTGACACAACTATTATAAACGTACTCGCGGGAACCACAACTAATAAATATTTAATAAATACATTCAAAATTCCAATCCAGAGGAGAAAACACCACACCAGGTGTTTTACTCCTCTGGAGAAAGCAAAACTGTCCAACTCAGCAAGGCATGTACTCCCCCATGTGATGGCTTTTGAGCGGGACAGGACAAGGTAAAAAAAAAAAAAAAAAAAAAGAAATATCTTAATCGCCAAAGTTAAATATTCAATAATTTACATGAACAAAATTTAAATTGGCAGTGATTACATTTAAGTTTTGAAGGAGGTACATATTAAAATTAAATTCAAGGAATGATCAAAACCAACATTTGATCTTATTTGGGGTTTTTATAAGAGTTGTTGGTGTTGTAAATTCTATGAATAAGTGTGCGAGGTATACTTATTAGACTGTCTGATAAAAACCCATTGGACTTATAATTAAGTCTTTATTAATTCAGTAAACAAACTTGCAAAATGTTAAATAGGTAAGAGAGTGGAACCACACATACAGAAGGTTTTAATATTCTACATGGCTTGTTAGGACCAGACAGATTTTCCTAATTCCTAATTTTAGTGTATGATTTTACTCAAGAAGCACAGAAGAAAATGGAGATTGCAAAACTGCATCGCTGCAAAATATTAGAGAGAGAGAGAAGTATTTAATTAAATTTGCTGAAAGTTACAGCAATAATTATGAAATACATTTTACTAGCACCTTTCAAGTCACCCAAAGAAACATTAGCATAAAAAAAACCCACAGACAGGGAGCAACAAAGCAGAATGTCTTTTTCCCCCAAGCGTAGATGCAGAAGCACATTGAGTATGAGCGGTGAGATGGAGAAGATCCCTGAGATAGGGAGCAAAGCCATTTACAGTTTTATGTAAAGAGCAGGGATTTCAATCAAAAACAACATTTTACAGCTGTTGTAGATCCAGAGTTGTTGTTTTTGTGTATGGTGTGTGTTATCAAGCTGTAGAATGATCAACATCTAAGCTTGCAGGCGATGGAACAATGAATTATTATTATTATTATTAATAATAATAATAATAATAATAATATATTCCATAATGAAAAATATACAGCTCTCAGGGCAGGATAACATAGCACCCTTCATACATGTTTTTGAAACTCTTCTCTCACTTTCTCTCCCAAAATTAAATAAATAAAACGTTATTTATTGTGCAAATTATGGGGGGGGGGGCTCATTATGCAGACAAAGAAACACAGTTTAAAACGACCTGTTTGTGCACCCAAAACGGCGTTCTGAACGGCGTTTTATGGAGAGCAAACGCTGTCTAAAACAGTGTTTCATTATAACAACAAAAACGCAGTTAAAAACACGTTTTGGGCGGATTTTCGCGCGTTTTTTTACGGCGTTTGAAATGCAAACGCCGTTTTTCGCGGCGCATATGGGGTACTTTATGGGGTACTTTAGCTACAACGTTAAACCTTACATACCACCACCTGTCCACCTCTTAGGTGTTACAAGTGTCAGAAGTTTGAACATACAGCTTCAATATGCAATGGAAAACTGAAATGTGCAAGATGTAGTGGAAACCATGAGTATGGTAAATGCAGTGAAAACACTGCTTTCAAGCCAGCCATGGTTCAGGAAAACACGGTCAAGCCAGCCGCGATTAAATTTTAGCGTGCGCGCATATTAAAGTGATTACAGTAGTTTCAGGAACAACACAGAGAGAACGCGCTCGCAGAGCACTTTTTATTTAGACGCCCAGGACTGAGAGATAATACAAAATGCTCGTGAATTTTTACTTGCTTATTTATTTGCATTTCTACTTTAATATCCGTGTTATTTATTGGTGACTTTGACGGTTGTCTGTTACAATATTTTTCTTAAATATTCACCTTTCAAATAATTGTTTTATGTAGATGAGTTACAGCAGAATTTGTAGAAAACAGACAAAATAACGTATTTAGTCTTTCTAAATACCAGAATTGATTTTTAATTTGTTTTACTGTTCAAAAGTAACAGTTATTCTTCAATTAATGTTTTCTATAATGAGGTTTGACGTCTGCTTTGAAAGAGAGGGCAAATAAAAAAATGTTCACAATGGAAAAAAAAAGTAAAATAAAATGCCTTTATTTCACTCCAGAGACCAATGAAAAAATAAATTCTAGTAAGTATAAAACGCCATGGTCAATTTTTGTCCCATATAATGTGCACACATTATATGAATTCAAAAAAAATATATATACTTTTTTGAGATATAAGATATTACTGCAATTTAGAGCGGTATAAAGACCCATTTCTAATAAGTAGAAAAAACAATGATCAGTTCTTATTCAGAACGTCCCATACTATATACACACCACATATGAAACTATTTTACTGTATAATCTTTGAGATATGGGGCATTATTACACTTTAGAGGGGTATAAAGACCCCATTTCTAATAAGTATAAAAAAACAATGATCAGTTCTTATTCAGGACGTCCCATACTATATACACATAACATATGAAACCATTTTACTGCAGCATTTATGAGATATTGTGCATTATTAACTTTACAGGGGTATAAAGACCCCATTTCTAATAAGTAGAAAAAAACAATGATCAGTTCTTATTCAGGACGTCCCCTACTATATACACACCACATATGAAACTATTTTACTGCAGCATTTATGAGATATTGGGCATTATTAAACTTTAGAGCGGTAAAAAGACCCCATTTCTGATAAGTAGAAAAAAAACAATAATTAATTCTTATTCAAGACGTCCCATACTATACGCACACCACATATGAAACTATTTTACTGCAGCATTTATGATATATTGGGAATTATTACATTTTAAAGGGGTATAAAGACCCCATTTCTAATAAGTAGAAAAAAACAATAATCAACTCTTATTCAGGACGTCCCATACTATACGCACACCACATATGAAACTATTTTACTGCAGCCTTTTGACATGTAGACATTATTAAGTAGGGGAAACATATGGTCTGTTGGTATAAGGACATTCCCATACTATATAAAGATATTTCATAATCATATTAAGACAGTGTTTTGGAGATATGCAATGTTCCCTTACAGTCGAGAACGCAGACGAATGTCGAGTTCTTCGACTATGGGGGACTTACCGAACCTGGGAGGTGGTACCGAGTTTTAACGGGCAAATTAATTGATTTGCGAGTGTAGATGATTAGCAATCAGCCGCTCTATAAGAGGAGCGCTTGCTCTACACTCATTCTGCCCCGCTTAACCGATCTAGCTCCTCCGCAAGCCGCAGCTAGGGGGTATCTGGCGCCTCCGCGGGTGGAGCAGGCTGTCGCGGTGCATCTGTGCCCCGACAGCCCTGCCGCTTGGCGGTCGCGTCCGGGTATTCCCTCCAAAGCCGGGAAGTTCTCGTCAGCCCTGATGAAGAAGGCCTACTCGGCTGCGGGTCAAGCTGCGGCTGCACTGCCTGCTATGGCGACCTTCCAGGTCTACCAGGCCAAGGTCCTCCGTGACATGCACCAGAGTGGTGGCGACCCAGAGTCTTTCCAAGACTTGCGCTCGGCTACGGACCTCGCCCTTCGGACCACGAAGTCTGCAGCCCAGAGCATTGGTCGCACGATGTCCACCTTAGTGGTCCAGGAACGCCATCTGTGGCTGGAACAGGCGTCGATGCAAACTGAGGACCGTAACAGGTTCCTCGACGCGCCTGTGACACCCGATGGCCTCTTCACCAATCACGGATCCTGGACTACCTGGACGACTGGCTCCTAGTAGCAGAGTCCAGGGACCAGTTGATCACCCAGAGGGATATGGTCTTGGCGCACGTGTCGCGCCTGGGGTTTCAGGTCAACCGAGAAAAGAGTCAATTCACTCCGGTGCAAAAAACTACTTTTCTCGGTATGGAGCTGGACTCCGTGAACATGAGGGCGCTGCTCACGGCAGAGCGCGCCCGAGCCCTGCTGTCTGCGCTAGACCACGGTCTCAGCGACGAGCGGTCCCACTGAAACGGTTTCAGAGGCTCCTGGGCATATGGCAGCAGCAGCCCCGGTGATTCCACTCGGGCTCCTGCATAAGCGACCGCTTCAGCACTGGCTTCGTTCACGGGTTCCGAGTTGGGCATGGCGCAGAGGGCGGCTCCGGGTGTCCGTGACACCCCGTTTCCTCTCGTCCCTCAAGGCCTGGAGGTGTGTGACATTCCTGCGAGCAGGAGTCCGCGTGGGCGGGACTCCTCACTGCGTGGTAGTCACCACAGACGCCTCCCCTACAGGCTGGGGGGCGTTGTGTGCGGTTCCCATCGAGAGTCCGGTTCCTGGACCCGACACCAATCTCGATGGCACATAAACCGTCTCGAGCTAGCTGCAGTGACCTTAGCGGTGCAGCGCTTCAGAGAGCTCCTGCTACAGCGTCACGTGCTTGTCAGGACGGACAGCACGACGGTGGTTACGTATATCATCTCCTAAGGGAGACGCTCCCGCTACCTGCACTACCTCGCCCAACGACTGCTCCGGTGGAGTCAGAGCAGACTGTTGTCGCTCAAAGCCGTTCACATCCCTGGCGCTCAGAACAAGACCGCGGATGCGCTGTCGAGGTTCAAGCCAACCGCAGGGGAATGGCGCCTCCACCCCCTGGCCATCCGGCAGATTTGGGGCAAGTTCGGGGGGGCACACATAGTTTTGTTTGCCGCCCAGGAGAACGCCCACTGCCAGCTTTTTTCCTATCCCTGTCTCCTCTCGGGATAGATGCGCTGGCACATCGCTGGCCCAGGAAGAAACGCCTATACGCGTTTTCCCCAGTGAGCCTACTACCGCACGTATTGTGCAAGGCCCAGGAGGACGAGCCCGAACCGCTTCTGGTTGCGCCCATGTGGCCCAACAAAGCCGGGTACGGAGAACTAATGTCGCTCGTGACAGTCCCTCCCTGGCCGATCCCCCTGAGACCGGATATCTCACTCAGGGGGGGGGATTCAGGCACCCGCGGCCGGATTTATGGGCCCTGCGTTTATGGCATATCCAGCCTCGGTGGACCCCCAGCCCTTACCAGCGGCAGTGGTATGGACTCTCGAACACGCTTAGCGCCCTCTACCAGAGCTTGCTATGCGGGTAAGTGGGGTCGGTTTGTCGGTTGGTGCGCTTCCCAGCAGGAAGACCCCGGGACGTGTACTATCAGAGTCGTGCTGACCTTCCTCCAGGAGGGGTTTGATCGGGGACTGTCCCCTTCATCCCTGAAGGTCTTAGGGTCGAGGGGAAATCGATCGGCAGCCACGATCTGACGCTGAGATTTCTCCAAGGGGCTAGACGGCTTCGTCCCTCTAGGCCCCCCTCTGTTCCCTCTTGGGACCTCTCCTTCGCCCTAGAGGGCTGAGGATGTCCCCTTTCTAGCCTTTGGCCTTGACAGATTATGAGCCCTCTCCTTGAAGACGGCTCTTCTGTTGGCCTTAGCGTCCCTCAAGAGGGTTGGAGAACTCCAGGCTCTGTCCGCCGACGAAACCTGCCTGGAATTCGGCCCTGAGGACTCCCTGGTACGTATCAGGCCCAGGCCCGGATTTATCCCCAAGGTCCCGTCTCTTCCCCTGCGGGATCAGACGGTGACCCTGCAGACTCTGCCCCGGGAGGAGGCAGACCCAGCCCAGGGTACACTCTGTCCGGTTCGCGCCCTTCGGCTCTACTTGGACAGAACCCAGGAGTTTCGTATCTCCCAGCAGCTCTTCATTTGTTTTGCGGGACAGCGCAAGGGGTATGCTGTCTCCAAGCAGCGGTTAGCAGGTTGGATTGTGGAGGCTATCCAGCTGGCTTACCAGGCGAGTGATGTACCCTGCCCTCTAAAGAAGCTGAGGGCGCACTCCACCCGCGGCATCGCCGCCTCGTGGGCCTTAGCCAAGGGGGTTTCACTCGCCGACATCTGTAGAGCTGCGGGCTGGTCGACACCCCTGACCTTCATCAGGCACTATTGCCTTGATTTAGGTGCCGTGCCTTCGGTGGTGCTGAGTGGTGGCGGCTAACCCGTCGGCACAGGTAGGGGATGACCCATGGACGCACATTCCCATGGGTCCGTCGAACATCCTATTCCCTCATCCCAAACTCCAACGAAGATGAGGGCTCTGGTCCGGAGCTGACTTCGGTCAACCCCGGATTTGGATGTGCTGCGCCTGCAGACCATTTGTTATTCACGACTCCCTAACGGTGGTTCGGTGAACTCCCTCTTTCATGACCCCCTAACGGTGGTTTCAGTGAACTCTATCCTCCCCCCACGCGGCACCTGACTGGGCGGAGCAGTCAGTTTTGCTAGGTTCTAGTAGTGAAGGTTTTGCCTTTGTGCCTGACCCCTACAGAACTCGGGTCCGGACTTCGGGCCCCCCCCTTGTGGGTGGCCCAGTCTGTGTATTCTCTACATACCCCCTTTTCAGGCTGAGTTGTAGTACCCCGTTCCGTTCTTCCCCCTCCTTGGGTGCAGAACGATGCTTTCGTCTTCCCCCGCCCGTGTTGGCCGGAGAGACATGAATTCGTTAGCCCTTTTCAGGTCTTGATGCGATCTCCGCGCGCCTCTGTTCCACATCAGAGGCGCCTCCTTCTGGTCGCCCTGCTGTACAGCAACCGCGACTACCCCGCAATAGATTTATTCCGGGCTAAGGGGCAGAAGGAGACTCCCAGTCTTACACCTGGCTGTACCTAACCTTAACAGTTTAGAGTCAGACTGACTGGATGGACTTGAGGCATGGCGTTATGGGTAGAAGTTCCCCATAGTCGAAGAACTCGACATTCGTCTGCGTTCTCGACTGTAAGGGAACGTCTAGGTTACCTTACGTAACCCCCGTTCCCTAAAGGAGGGAACGCAGACCTTCCCTTGCCATGCTGCCGCCCAAGTCGCTGAATCCGAGGCGCCGAGAGGTAAGTGGGTTCGGCTCCTCGGAAGAAGCAGAATGAGTGTAGAGCAAGCGCTCCTCTTATAGAGCGGCTGATTGCTAATCATCTACACTCGCAAATCAATTAATTTGCCCGTTAAAACTCGGTACCACCTCCCAGGTTCGGTAAGTCCCCCATAGTCGAAGAACTCGACATTCGTCTGCGTTCCCTCCTTTAGGGAACGGGGGTTACGTAAGGTAACCTAGACGTTATTCCACTTGTAACACCTATAGATTCCATTTATGGAACGGACAAAATGAACGCTTAATTTTTATAGAGGACATGCACACTACATGTATTATTCATTTAAAAACTTCTGAATACAGAAACTATTCTTAAATATAGGACATTACTTTACTTTCCTTTCATTTTTGTCCTTGTGTGTTCTTCCATTGTTCATAATTGTTTTGGTTTGTTGTCAAGTATTAAATATATACTGTATGTGATTACATCCATGTTTCTATTCATTTAGCCTTTAACCATCCATGACAATGATAAATATTTGATTTTATTACAGGATGAATATAGGATTTTAACACAGAATCTTTAGATTATTGTGCCTTTCTTAGCATAGGGAATAACTTAAAGAGTTTTTTAAAAAAGATAAATAATATTAAAGAAAATCCAAATTTATCAGGTTCATGAAAAATAAATTTCATATTTATTGCAAGTAATGCAGTAAGAGCATGTGTTTTATTAACAATAAACAGTAATTATTAGAACGCACAAAAACACAACAATACTTTAAATACTAAAGCCTCATGGCCTTGAAACATGGCCCAAAAAATGTATATAACTAAAATAAAAAAAATAAATAAATAAATACTGGCTAGGAAAATAATGTTACTGGAATATTTAGCAACTTCACAACTTTGCTTAATCGGTCCAGTCCGGAGTAATGTAGCATTCTATATTGCCACTTCACTACTCACTACAAACCAAACATACAATGTATGGTTTATATTTGTCATTACATTTGGGTCAGTACCACTCATCATCCTTAGTAATGGCATTTTGTGGTATCTGCACACAGTTGGGATGATACCATCTCTTGCACAATGAGCATTCCACCATAAGTTCCCTGCAGTGTGCTGTCCTGCATACACAGTGCACATCCACAGTTGTTTCTCTCAGTGCTCCAATGCTATGTCGTGGCTCAAGTTTGAAACGTACTCTGCCACACCTGAAAGATGTTAGAAGTTCAGTCCACAATCGGCCCTCACAGAACTGGCAGTTTTCAGGCTTGAGGTTGCGACTCAATACAAACGCAAATGCAACTGCGAACAAACCACAGTTGCTGGAGTTGGACTGCTGTTGGACAGCAGGATAAATGATCATGAATTTGTCATCCACTGGCCTGATCAACCTTGACAAAACTTGTTTGTCTTTTTCATCCAGAACTGTACAGAGACTGTCATATACACAAATCTGATTGCTCTCACAAAACAGGTTGCTTACAGTCAGCCAGTGGTTACCTCCAGTATGTACAATTTGTATGAATTTGCCACTCGGAGTACCCACAATCCCTCCATTGTGTAAGGCACTGAATAACAGTGTTGACTGAAATCCGTCCATGTGTGGGTACTCAGTTGCAAGCAAGTACGATGCCTGTAGATCCACTTTTAGCAGCAATAACTTGAAGCACTCATTTTCTTTGTGACTTTATCAGTCTCTCACATTGCTCTGGAGGAATTTTGGACCACTCTTCTTTTTTACAGGTTGGTCCAGTTTATTCAGGTTTGTGGGCATTTGTTTATGCACAGCTCTCACCACAGCATTTGAGTCAGGATGAGATCTTGACTTTGACTGGGTTATTGAACACCTTCATTCTTTTCAGCCATTCTGTTGTGCTTGTGTGCTTGGGTTCATTGTCCTGTTGTGTGACACAATTTTCACCCAACTTTAGTTGTCGGACAAATGCCCTCATATTAGCCCCTGATATTTGACTCAATGACTGTGAGGTGCCCAGGTCTTTTGGTATGAGGTGTTTGTGCTGATATGCTTTTTAGGTTTCCCAAACTTGGGGTTGTGTATTATGGCCAAACATCTCCAATTCGGTCTCGTCTGTTCAAAGGACATTATTCTAGAAGACTTGTTTTGTTCAAATGCACCTTTGCAGACCTAAACTGTGCTGCCAATATTTTGGGTTAGACAGAAGAGGGTTTCTTTTGCCAAGCTTTCTGAACATGCCATTTTTGTCCCATATTTTTCTAATGGTATTGTCATGAACTTTATCCTTTAACATGTTAACTGAGGCCTCAGGTGTAGTTCTTGGGTTGTCTGCCATTTCTCTGAGTATTACACGGTCTGATCTTGGGCTGAATTTTCTGGGACGTCAACTCCTGGGAGAGGTGTCTGTTTTAAATGTCTTCCACTTGTGAATAACCTTCAAAATGTTTGGAAATGGTCATATTACTCTTCTCAGATTGATGGCAGCAACAATTGCTTCTCTAAGATGACTGCTGATGTCTTACCTTCTTGGCATTGTGTTAACACACACCTGAAGGCTCCAGACCAGTAAACTCCCAACGCTTATGCTTTTATAGAGGCGCTCAGATTGCTGATGATCAGTTAATTAAAGGCATTTGATTAGCAGTGCTTGATTGTTATTTACCCTCTTTATTCCAATGTTAACAGTAAAGGTACGTTCACATCGAACGCGGTTCGCGCGGTAAGCGCGGATGGTTTCCATGTTAAGTCAATGCAAAGACGCGTTTGCGCGCGTCTGAGGCTTCAGCGGCGCGGTAAACGCGAATTGAGCGGCGCGGTTGCCGCGATAGGCGCGTATTGAGCCACATGAATGGGTGATACGAGTGTTGTGAGCCGCGCGCAGGAGGCGGACCGGACGTAGACGGTTGAACCGCGCGCGTATCGCTCGAGTTCAGAAAATTGAACTTCGGCAGATTTTCCGCGCCGCGCTGACCAATCAGGAGCTTGCTGTAGCTGTGACATGTGCAGCTCAGAGACCGTCTGGAATTAAAACAGTGATGGACTGTCATTAAAACTTTTCGTGAACTGCCAGAGCTCTCTGATCATCTTCATGATATTAAAGTTATAAATAATAGTTTATTATAAATAATAATTTAAAGAATAAATTTTATTTATTAATAAATTTATTTAATAATAAAAGAATATATAAAAGCACCTTGCTTGGAAGAAATTATATATATATATATATATATATATATATATATATATATATATATATATATATATATTCAGAATTATCAAAACTAGGTTTAAATCTAAAGAGAATTAATCATGTTCATTATTTTATTTCAGCCCTCCATTTTCAAGCAAGATATTATTTATGCCAGAAAATATTGGGATCTTATAAAATATGATCTTTTAAAAAGTAATAAAATAGATAATAAAATTTTTATGAGTGTAATTAAATGTTTACTTTGGGAGTACTATCTGTACTATCAAAAAAAAGTGCTTTCATATATTTAAGGTAAATAAAATGTAATTTCATTGCTACAAACGAAATGTTTATTCCAAACATTTGAACATTTATTTTAATGATATTGTACTGTAAATACACCTACAATAAAGCTTTGCTATGTGTGATCGGACTGGTGTTGTGTAATGAGAAAGAAGCTTTGAGACATGGGTTTTATTTGGAGGTTGACTCCATTTTTTATTTGAAAACAAGAACATTTAATGAATCATGGAAATCACGAGAGTTTTGTAACAAGGCTTTAATGAAACCATCAGCTGGGCTCTAGAGAAACCCTTTAATATATTCGTCCAGTGCTTCCAAGCAGAGCAGGACCTCCAAAGAGACTCCTCTTCTCCTCACAACCTTCAGCAATGGACCTCCATTCATCAGTGAGGAGCACAGCCATTAACTCCTCCACCAAACAACCTTCAGTGATGGACCTCCATTCATCAGTGAAGAGTCCAGCCATAAACTGCTCTACCAAACAGTTCCAGACTGCAGTCCCAGCATCCGAGACGATCTTGGAATCTCAGGAAATACCAGCAATGAAGCTGCTGATGATGACCAGGTTGGAGTCTCCACCGTCAATCTGAAAGAAGGAGAGAAGACAGAACAGAACTTTAGTTGCAGAACTGATTGCAGATCCATGATGGCAAATGTGTTTGTACTACACTGGTGTCTTCAACATCATTACTGTTTAAACTTTCTAACTTTACCTGTATTTAGCATTTGCTCTGATTTACTTGTTTCACCATCAGTATTACATTCAATCCACTGTTTAACAAGTTTTATTATTCAAACTCTAGCAATAAAAAAAACCCTGACATTTACACATAACAGCAGTGTTTTAACTGTACTACAGTGAAGTATTTTAAGGTTAACATTTTTTGGTAATTCTGATGTTGCTGTGGAATATATATTCACCACAAGTACAACTATAAGTTATGTTTTACTTTAATAAATGAGTATAGTGTAATAAAAACTAAAGAAAACCACTGTTAAATACAGTTTATCGCTTCACAAGAACCAAGTTAATCTATAGTTCATTTGAGATTACTTAGAAATACAATATTGTACTGTATAAATCTAAATTTTTAATATTAAACAAATACAGTATTTACATTATATGATTACAGCATTTTTAACATGTTGCTTTAATTGTTAAAAACGAAAGTTATTTATCTTTTTATTAAAGTCCCGTCCGTTCGTTAGGTTAGGAGGTTCTTGGTCATTATTTACACAGAATTTATCATGAATACTGACCAGAGACAGACGCGCGGGTTTCCTGCTGGAGCTGCCCGTGAAACAGCTCAGGAGCTGGGGTTGGATCAGTCGAAGCTCCCGCTGAACGCGACTGGGGTTCAAACTGAAGCTCCTGTGGAAATGTTGGTGAACCACACCGAGCAGGGTGCCTCTTTGTAGGATTCTAAGCTCCTAGTCACAGCCCCGAACACGTTTTTGATGTTTTGGAGCATTTCAAAGCTTAGTGATGCAGATATTAACTTTACAATCCCGTCCGCCATTTTCCAAACCACCGCTGAACCTGTAGCTCCTCCCACTGATCCGCGCATTCCAGTCAACACCTGAATGTCATGAGTGCTTTCAGCGGCTCTGCAGCGCGGATCGGGCGATCAAACGGAAAGTAAACACGCGTGCATTCACTAGCGAGTAGCGCTTTTTTTCCGCGCGAACCGCGTTCGATGTGAACGTACCTTAAGGGTGTCCTAACTTTGTCATGGCTTTTCTAATTTGGCTTTATTTTTGTTCACCAAATAATGACACGGCAATTGTAACACGGGTTGTTGTTCATCTGAGGTTTTATTTACCAAATTGCAGGACCAACTAAAGACCATTTCTTTATGATGTCCTGATACAGAAAACCATGGAATTCAATAGAGTGTCCTAACTTTTTCACATGACAATGTTTTTTCACAGACCTAATCAAGTTTGGGTTTTCTATCTGTAACCTACAATAAATCCTGCCCCCCTTCCTCCCCAGACCCCCGGGTCTGCTCAAACTAATCTCTAAGTTATCTTGGTAGCAATTAAAACCAGCTTTGTAAAAACAGGCCATCGGTTTATTTTTTGATGTTCAATAATTGTTTAAAGTCAATGTGCAACAACATTTTAGTTGTTGATGTATATCAGGGATGCCCAAACTCTGTCCTGGGGGGTTGGTGTCCTGCACAGTTTAGCTCCAACTTGCGTCAACACACGTGCCGGGAAGTTTTTAGTATGTCTTCTAAGAGCTTGATTAGCTGGTTCAGGTGTATCTGTTTAGGGTTATAGCTAAACTCTGGAGGACACTCAGGAGGTTTTTATTAGAGTTTCGTCTTGTGCTTCCTTAATTTGCCTTTCCATTCTTTATATGTTTCAGCTGTCCCGCGCTCGCGCTCATCTCTACTAATTGCGCTCCAGCCGCACTCTATCAATTAATCTATTGTGGTGGAAAATGAGGCAAAAATATCAAGGAGTCAAATTACGAATTGACAAAATCACAAAGTATTTATTCAGGATGCATGCAACGGTTTTTAGATAGCAGATCGAACCCAAAGATGTTGTGTTGGTTGCATACCCTTTGGGCATGGCAATCAGTCTTAAATACAATACTGAGATGGGTTGATCCCAGACATTGACAAATCAAATTAATAGATGAGAATCACACGTTTACAGAAACACGTAGAGTTAGCAGTTTAAATGTTCAAAGGTAATGTCATGACAAATGTCAGGTCGCTCTGTACACAAAAACTGGAAGACTAGTCACGCAGGCATTAACTTAAAAACAGAATAGTCAAGCAGGAAAGATTAAGGATTTAAAACAGTTAAACTATTTAAACCTAATGAGAAAATAATTATCGCAACCACATTATCCCTCTCTAAGAACTTTCTAAGTTCTTACAATAAACAAAATATTATTTTCCTAAACCAAATCACGAAAAAATAAAACAACAAAATTATTTTTACTACAGAAAATAATTTGATAAAAGTTGGAAAATCATATGGTCAAATACATACATTTTTTCATCTCATATCCGGTTGCATGAAATATTTTTCAAATACATGGCAGTTGAATGATATGAATCCAAAAAACTACACTACACAAAATCAGAACACGAAAAACCACCCACAGGAACAGTACAACATCACACATCCAAGAATAACCCACAGCTTATCGACCAACACCCCGATCCATGACGAGTCCATCTTCCACCCGATAGTCCTCTTCCGCAAAACCGATAACACTTCTTCCGCAAAACCGAGAGTCCATCTTCCACACGATCAAAACTCTACCCATGCCTAGTTGACAATGCACAGGGAGTGAAAGCACAGTTCCTTGACGATTCTACCTGCATTAGATGACATGTGCAGGGAATCAAAGCATTACTCACCCACCAATCATTGACAACAGTGAGAGTAAGCAGTCGAAGCTGGTGAATCAGGTCACCATGTGTTCCTTGGTGTAAATTTCAAATGCACAGCTGAACAGAGAGAGACTTCAGTCTCGAGGCCTTTGAGCAGCAGGCCAGTAGTCAGGTGTCCCCTGGTCCAGTGCAGCACAGTGATCTAGATTCATCTCAGGCAAGGCCAACCTCGGAGTAAGATAACAAACCATTAGTAAAATATCAGATGTCAAACAACTGTATAATATTTATGTCAGAAATCAAAACACTCAGTTGTAAAGAATTAAAAAACATAAGTAAGCATAGTAAGCAGTAGAATAATTATTTTTATTATATGTTGTCTTTTATTGATGGATGATTTTTTTTTTTTTCAACAAACAATAATGAAAACACAAAAGAAAATGAACACACTAGTATAGAGCAGTACTAATAAAGAAAACTGATAAATATGGAAACTAACACTGTAAAGATGAGCTGAGTTGTTGATTCAGCTTAAGATGAACAGTGTGATGCACTGGTGGATGCCGTGAGGATAGATGGGGCACCCTCTCAAGTCAAAGGTTTTCTTTACAGTCTCAGTAAGGGCAACAGAAGCAAAGTTAAAATGCTTGTTCTGAAAGAGCCAGCAAACAAAAGACATGAGTTATCTTGTTAAAATAAAATATTCAAACATTCATTCATCATCAGTGTTCATTCACACAGAGGATAGAAGAAAAGAAATTGATTAATGGAACACATTAATAAGTTCTATTTCGGTTTCATTCGCATCATCTCTTTCACAAACATTCACAGACTTTCTCAAGTTAATGATTAAAAGCAGTCAGAATGTACTTTCACACAGACAAACAAACATGAAGACAGGACAGAAATCCTAAATTGAGGTATTTAAACACTTGTATTCATTTTTATATCAATCCATGAATCAAGTTTGTCCTCAATTGTCTTTATTTAAGCTAAATTGGTATTTTATGTTAAAGAGAGCACTATAATTATTAAAAATTTATTTTATTTCTAAAATTTGGATAGTTTTCTGTTTCTGCATTGAATTGAAGGACTTGTATTTGATGTCTAAAGAAATCAATATTTCTTCTGGGTTTAAATAATGGACTTTTATATGTTAAAATTCATTGCTGCTGGATTTTATCTTGGCTGAGAGTCAGAGTTGGTAATGTACTCTCAGTGTTACTATGGCAGTTGTTCTCGGTCCTTACATATAGTTTCTACAAAGGGCGGTTCTGTTTCTTCAGTATTAGATGTTCTCTACATTTATGTTCTAGTTACTTTTTTATGGAAGTTTTTTTTTTTTTTTTTAATTTTGACTTCGCTTTACAATTTATTTAGTTTACCATTTCTGATACAATTTTTTAACAGTTTGGCCTTTAAAGTCAGATTCATGTGTTCGATCTGCCCTTGGGGACTGAGGATGATACACACTTTTAAATTTGATATCAATTTTATTGTATCTTAATTCTCTACACCCCAGACTTCAGTGTCCATCATCATCAGTCACAAGTTTATTTATTTTGATGAATCTGACGTTTCAAATTCAGTTTTAGGGGCTAAATTTAGAATTTGATTTGTAATATTTTTTAATTTTATGCTTTTGCACTTTACGCCTCTTTTCTCACAAACAAGTTCTTAAACTTTGGAGGTGAATCGCAAGAAAATACTCTACAAAATGGTCAGAAGATCTAAACTGACAAACATCAGAGAAAGCAGGAGCGAAAATATAAATATCAACGCTTTACCTGTTATCTCTTGATGCAGCCGGCTTGTTTGTCAGAAGAGACCGCTAGCACTCAGCAGAGCAAGTCCTGGCGAGACCTTTTCCCTCTCAAAGACTGTTCATGGACGCCATTTATGTTGTGGAAAATGAGGCAAAAATATCAAGGAGTCAAATTATGAATTGACAAAATCACAAAGTATTTTTTCAGGATGCATGCAACGGTTTTTAGATAGCAGATCGAACCCAAAGATGTTGTGTTGGTTGCATACCCTTTGGGCATGGTAATCAGTCTTAAATACAATACTGAGATGGGTTGATCCCAGACATTGACAAATCAAATTAATAGATGAGAATCACACGTTTACAGAAACACGTACAGTTAGCAGTTTAAATGTTCAAAGGTAATGTCATGACAAATGTCAGGTCGCTCTGTACACAAAAACTGGAAGACTAGTCACGCAGGCATTAATTTAAAAACAGAATAGTCAAGCAGGAAAGATACTGAAGCATTAAGGATTTAAAACAGTTAAACTATTTAAACCTAATGAGAAAATAATTATCGCAACCACATTATCCTGTGCCTCCACTTGTGTGTGTATATATTGCAATCTCTTTGTGGTCTGAGTTACGGATCTGTCTCTCTGGTTATTCTGTGCACAAGATATTGTCGCCTTTTCTTTCCACAGTTTATACCTCTGGAACTACTGTGTCTGCCTGTCGGTTGGAGCGCGAGTGCGGCTGGAACTCTGTCACGAGTGGTGCTCCTTCACCAGCTCGTCTACCTCTGACTAGTGTCTTTTTGTTTTTGTGGAATTTTTGGGCATACTTCTGCTAAATTTTCGTTATATTTTTTCCCTGCTGCTGAAGCAATAAACACTTTGTCATCTCCTGCAACTGGGTCTCTCTGCAATCCTTACAGGACAGATCCGTCACAATGGACCCAGCAGGTGACCCTAACATGCGCATGGCTCTGGAACATCAGGGCATTCTTCTTGGAAGACACACTGAGGAGATGCAATCCACTCGCCAAGCCATTGACACACTCGCTACCCAGGTGACCGACCTTTCCTCGCGCCTTACCTCCGCTCTCCTTGAGATCAGAGGCGCGTCCTCCGGACGCTCGTCCGAACCCCGGGTTAACATTCCCCCTACCTACGCTGGAGAGGCTCGACAATGCCGCCCGTTCCTCACACAGTGCGAAGTGGTCTTTTCCCTCCAGCCTTCAACGTACCTAGATGACCGGGCCCGAGTAGCCTTCGTTCTTTCTCTCCTCACCGGGAGGGCGCGCAACTGGGGAACCGCCCTCTGGGAGTCACAGGCCGAATGCTGCGATGACTATGTCCTTTTCAAGACCGAGATGATGAAGGTCTTTGACAGATCTGTATTCGGGGTAGAAGCCTCCCGTGAGCTAGCGGCACTCCGCCAAGGGAGGTGCTCCGTCACAGATTACGCCGTAGACTTCCGTACCCTGGCCGCAGTCTCAGGTTGGAACGAACCGGCGCTGGTGGCTCGCTTCCTCGATGGTCTGAGCTCTAGTCTCAAGGAGGAGCTTTGCGCCTACGATCTCCCAACCCAGCTTGATGACCTGGTAGCCCTGGCCCTGCGGATCGACAGAAAATTGAGCGCCCGCTATCACTACACTGGCCCCACCAACACTCCTCCGGAAGGATGCTCGATTTCCAAGCCGACCACGACTGTTCAAGGCACGCCCTCCATGGAACCCATGCAGATCGGCGGCGCGCGTCTGACTCCTGCGGAGCGTCAAAGAAGGATGATTCTCCACCTCTGTCTGTACTGCGGACAGGCCGGTCATATTTGTGCCAACTGTCCGGTAAAAGACCCAGCTCGCCAATAGTTCGGAGAATATTGGTGAGCGGTACCTCTCAGTCTCCGAGTTCCTCGTCCTGCACTCTTGTTAAGGTTGTTCTTCGGCTGGAATCTAGTACCATCTCCTGCTCTGCGCTATTGGATTCTGGTTCCGAGGCCAATCTCATTGATGAAACCTTTGCGCGCTCTCATAATCTTCGCTTACGAGCCCTTCCCACCGCTGCCGCTGTCTACGCTCTGGACGGGAGAGACCTTTCCCAGGTTACCCATGAAACAACGGAGTTGGATATGGTAGTTTCCGGTAATCATATTGAGACTTTGTCTTTTTTTATTTTTCACTCTGCATTAGCCCCCATTGTTTTAGGTCATCCTTGGCTTCAGAGACACAATCCCCAGATTGACTGGCGTAATGGAACTATATGCTCGTGGGGGCTTGACTGTTATTCTTCTTGCTTAGTTTCTGCTCCCGCACCTACATCCAGTGTTTCTATGTTTCAGGAGGAGCTGGCGGATATGACTGGGGTTCCCGAGGTTTACCACGATTTACGCACTGTATTCAGTAAGTCCCGGGCCACCTCTCTCCCACCTCACCGCCCATATGATTGTGCTATTGAACTTCTTCCTGACACAAGCCCTCCCAGGGGTCGCCTTTACCCTCTTAACACGCTCGAACGTAAGGCTCTTGAGAATTACATTTCTGAATCACTCCGGGCTGGCATTATAGTACCCTCCTCTTCCCCCGCCGGTGCGGGATTATTTTTTGTAGAGAAGAAGGACGGCTCTTTGCGTCCCTGTATTGATTATCGGGGGCTTAACGCTATTACGGTTAAGAACCGTTATCCTCTACCTCTCATGACCACTGCCTTCGATTTATTGCAGGGAGCCAGGTTTTTTACTAAGTTAGACCTCCGGAACGCGTATCACCTTGTGCGTATCCGGGCCGGTGACGAATGGAAGACCGCATTTAATACCCCCCTCGGCCACTTTGAATATCGGGTTCTCCCATTCGGTTTATCCAACGCGCCAGCTGTGTTTCAATCTCAGGTTAATGATGTACTTAGAGACATGATTAATTTATTTGTATTTGTGTATCTCGACGACATTCTTGTTTTTTCCCCGGATCTTGAAACTCACATTATACACGTGCGTAAAGTTCTCCAACGTCTCCAAACTAATCGACTCTATGTTAAAGCAGAGAAATGTAACTTCCATTCCTCCTCGGTATCCTTTCTGGGTTATGTCATCTCCTCTGAGGGAATTTATATGGATCCCTCCAAGATCGAAGCTGTAACCAATTGGCCCGTGCCCGAGTCTTGCAAGGCTCTTCAGCGCTTTTTGGGTTTTGCTCATTTTTATCGACGCTTCATTCGGGGTTTCAGTCAAATTGCGCTTCCTCTCACCAGATTAACCTCTGCTACGACGCGTTTTTTTTGGAACGAGGAGACCCAGTGCGCATTTGATCGCCTCAAAGCCTTGTTCACCTCCGCGCCTATTCTCGTCTCGCCAGATCCGGAACGTCAATTTATTGTTGAGGTTGACGCTTCTGAGTGTGGCGTGGGGGCCGTTCTCTCTCAACGTTCCGAGCATGATCACAAGATTCACCCGTGTGCTTTTTTTTCCCGTCGCCTGTCTAGTGCCGAACGAAATTATGATGCAGGCAATCTGGAGCTTCTCGCTATTAAATTAGCTCTCGTGGAATGGCGCCATTTGCTAGAGGGGTCGTCTTGCCCTTTTTTGGTATTAACGGATCACCGAAATCTGGAATATATTTGGTCTGCTAAGAGACTCAACGCGCGCCAGGCACGTTGGTCTTTATTTTTTGATCGATTTAATTTTTCTATCTCCTATCGACCCGGTAACAAGAATGTTAAGCCTGATGCTCTCTCCAGACAGTTTTCTGTCTCAGGTGAAGGCTCACCTCCAGTTACAATTCTTCCCGCCACCAGGTTTGTGGGCGCGCTTAGGTGGGGTATTGAGCGCACTGTTAAAGAGGCCCTTGGGGCTACCCAGATTCCTCCCGACTGCCCTGAAAATAAGCTTTTTGTTGTAGAAGCTCTCCGTCCTTCTGTTATTAAATGGGCTCATTCCTCTAAATTCACCGTAAATCCCGGGGTCCTTCGTACTGCCCATGTTATTCGACAGCGCTTCTGGTGGCAAACGTTAGTTAAAGATACACGGGCATTTGTCTCGGCATGTCCAAATTGCGCTCAACACAAATCGGTCAAGCAGGCGCCCGCGGGGTTACTACAACCTCTTCCTATTCCCGCTCGTCCTTGGTCTCACATTGCTATGGATTTCGTTACGGGTCTGCCCGAGTCTAATGGCAATACAGTTATCATGACCATTGTGGATCGCTTCTCTAAGGCTGCGCACTTTATCGCGTTACCCAAGCTCCCCTCTGCTAGCGAGACCGCCTCTACAGTAATTAATCAGGTTTTCAGGATTCATAGGCTGCCTTCTAATATTGTTTCAGATCGTGGTTCCCAGTTCACTTCTCAGTTTTGGAGAGAATTCTGTCGTCAGATTGGGGCATCTCTAAGCCTGTCATCTGGCTTCCATCCAGAAACTAACGGTCAGGCCGAACGCGCTAATCAGGAACTTGGGCGTATGCTACGTAGCCTCGCGGCACATGATCCCTCCTCTTGGAGTGACCAACTCACTTGGATAGAATACGCCTTTAACTCCTTACCCTCGACTGCTACTGGGCTGTCACCGTTTCAATGCTGTTTAGGTTATCAACCTCCCCTATTTAATGCTCAACGCAAGGACTCTGATGTTCCCTCTGTACAGGCCTTTATTGACCGCGCTCTGCGCACATGGCAGAGGGTTACTCTGGAACTAAAGAAGTCTAGAGAACGTATGCAGCGGTCTGCCAATCGTCACCGTAATCCTGCTCCTCACTATATATGTGGTCAGAAAGTCTGGTTGTCTACTCGAAATAATCCCCTTCGGGCCACTTCTCGTAAACTAGTTCCTCGTTACATTGGTCCATTCACCATTACTAAAGTAATTAACCCCGCTGCAGTAAGACTCCGTTTACCTAACTACCTTTCACGTATCCATCCTGTTTTCCACGTTTCCTGTTTAAAACCTGCCAGACCTATCCGCCGCGGCGCCACCCCCTCCACTCCACCACCATCCTTTCTTATTGATGGCGCACCTGCCTATAAAGTTAGAAAGATCTTGGGGGTGCGACGTCGTGGGCGAGGACAACAGTTTTTAGTTGACTGGGAGGGCTACGGTCCAGAGGAGAGAAGTTGGGTGCCGTCCCGGGACATTCTCGATAAATCTCTCATTACAAGGTTCCTCCGGTCACGCCGCGCTCCTCCTATCTAAGTGCCTAGAGGCGCTCTTTTGGGGGGGGATAGTATTAGAGTTTCGTCTTGTGCTTCCTTAATTTGCCTTTCCATTCTTTATATGTTTCAGCTGTCCCGCGCTCGCGCTCATCTCTACTAATTGCGCTCCAGCCGCACTCTATCAATTAATCTATCCTGCGCCTCCACTTGTGTGTGTATATATTGCAATCTCTTTGTGGTCTGAGTTACGGATCTGTCTCTCTGGTTATTCTGTGCACAAGATATTGTCGCCTTTTCTTTCCACAGTTTATACCTCTGGAACTACTGTGTCTGCCTGTCGGTTCGAGCGCGAGTGCGGCTGGAACTCTGTCACGAGTGGTGCTCCTTCACCAGCTCGTCTACCTCTAACTAGTGTCTTTTTGTTTTTGTGGAATTTTTGGGCATACTTCTGCTAAATTTTTGTTATATTTTTTCCCTGCTGCTGAAGCAATAAACACTTTGTCATCTCCTGCAACTGGGTCTCTCTGCAATCCTTACAGTTTTATAACTTTGAAATTTTTTTACATTTATAACATTATACATAAACAATTCAGTTCACAAACAGTAACAAATAAAGAGTAAAAATCTTGCTGCCTTGACTTTCTACAGTAAAGTTAAAAGTCAAAAGTATGTTAAAATCATACCTTTTTTGACTTGGTGTCAGCAGCTGTCTTTGGTCCTTTCTTTGTGTTTTGTTGTCCTTTCACTGCATGCTTAAATAATTCACATCACAATCAGTAACAAATACCTCACTGGATGTGCTCAAAATATTTTACTGCCTTGACTATCTGTAGTAGAGTTAAAAGGCTAGCGGGTTGAAATCTGACCTTCTCCGACTTGGTGTCAGCAGCTGTTTTTGTTCCTTCCTTTGTTGTCTGTTGTCCTTTTACTGCAGCCTGAATAATTCACATTAAATTCAGTAACAAATATAGTATAGGTAAAAGGCAAATGGTTGAAATCATACCTTTTCCGACTTATTGCGGCTGTCTTTGTTCCTTTCTTTGTATTCTGTCGTCCTTTCACTGGAGCCTGAATCAGTAACAAATATCTCACTGGATGTGCTGGAAAATTTTTACTGCTTTGTCTGTCAATAGTACAGGTAAACGGCCAACAGTTTCAAATCATACCTTTTCCGACTTGGTGTCAGCAGCTGTCTTTGGTCCTTCCAGTGTTGTCGGGCATTTTATAATAATTATAACAATTTATATTTTATAGAATAAAATGTGCAGATTACAATGTTATACATTTAGTTAAAATGTAAAAATTAATTGTATTAAGAACACAAATAACATACATTTTATTTTATTGCTTTACCTGTACATTTGAACCACCTCTCGAGTTAATTTTTTTGATCATTAAAAGTATGATAGCCATGTTATTGATTATATCCAAAAACAGACAATTAAGTGTTACACTCAGAGGTGGGCAGTAGTGAAGTATTTTTTACACTGCTTTAAAAGTACTTTTCAAGTACTTTAGACAACTTTACTTCACAACATTCCAAAGCATAATATTGTACTTTTTACTGCACTACTTTTCATATTAAATACCATTTAATACTTAATTACCTTAGAAATCTTGTACTTTCTTACTTTTACTCAAGTAAAAGTGTATTGTGAATAATTATGTATATATTCATATACAATAACATTTGTGAATGTTTAAATAACTCAACAGAAATCTAACAGTGTTGCAAGGAGTTTAAACCATGGGGGTTGAGACTATCAACCACTCCCTGTATCTGCTTTGTGTTGCAAAGGTGTTAAAGCGATTACCATCCGCATCTGTGATTACTTTGGTTAACAATGGCGTCTGCCTCTGAAAGATACACCAGATTCGATTACTTCGTCTCTGAGGAGCGCCATATATGGTCACGTGGTCTCTCGAACATGCTGTCTGATTTACATTTCAACTAGACCCTCCTGTGGGAGTGGACTTGGATCAGGATGGTATTTGAGGAAGAACGCAAGAGGAGCTCGCGGTCTGTTTGTCTCTGAACATACCCATGATCTGGAAGGCTTAGAGCCTTTTCAGATCATGTAGCCTCTGCTATTGTTTGACCTTTTTGCTGTGTAACTTAGTGTTTGCTAATAAATTGAGATGTTCAATCTTGTCAATTGTTGCTCTCTAATCACTTTCTAAAATAATGGTAAATGCTAAGAACTAAAGTATCACGTTATGTAACAAAGGTTTAAAGGGTTAATTATAACAAGTGAGTGCATTTCTCTAATTATTGACAATTATTAATACATAGTTAACTATAGCTTTAATCAAAGCTAAGGATAAAGGTAAACAATAACTGTCACGGCTTTACTCCAGGGAACAGATCCACACCAAGGTAAATGATAAAGTCTTTATTATAATGAAAACTTAGGCAGCACCTTCTTCTTGGTGAACGAAATATAAACAGAAATAAACTGAAGAACACTGGAACAGTAGGTGACAAATCAGCCTCAGAACTCGACTAGGACAGGGAAGCCTCTGGCTGTAGAATAAGCACAGAAGACCAAACCAATAAAACACTCAGACATACGTGACGACAAAACAATAATACTTCAACAGAGGACCAAAGAAACATCACCACCTAAATACCCAAGGGAAGATGCAGAACAGGTGAAGGGGGCGGAACTAATGGATAACAGGTGACAAGACAATAAACCCTAACAGTACCCCCTCCCCAGGCGCACCTCTTGGTGAGCAAAGCTACTGAACAGGGTGACTGCGATCATACTCCTCAATGAGGGATTTGTCCAGAATGTCACTAGAAGGAACCCAACTTCTCTCCTCAGGCCCATACCCCTCCCAATCTACTTGAAACTGTCTTCCTCGGCCTCGCCGTCTAACCTCCAGAAGCCTCTTGACCCGGTAAGCGGGGCGAGATGTTAGCTGAGGATCTCCTGGCAGCTGGGATGCAAGGCTTGATCTGAGAAACATGGAAGACTGGGTGGATGCGAGAGAGGTAGTTGGGAAGCCGGAGTTGGACTGTGAGGGGATTAAGGACCTTAACTATGGAAAAAGGTCCAATATATTTAGGAGACAGCTTACGGTGGGAATCCTTAAGGGGTAAAAAGCGGGTGGCCAACCACACCCTTTGACCACAAATGTAACGAGGAGCAGGAACTCGCCGCTGGTTGGCTCTTCGTCTAGTAATCTAGCTGACAAGAGTGCCCTTCTAACCCTCCTCCAGGTTCGACGTGCACGGCTAATGAATGCCTGCACAGATGGGATGGTCACGTCTCTCTCCTGGCTAGGGAACATAGGTGGCTGGTAACCTAAGCATGCGAGGAAAGGGGAGACACCAGTGGATGAAGAAAGTTGGGAGTTGTGGGCATACTCTACCCAGGATAACTGGTCCACCCAAGAAGAGGGATTTTTCTGAACGAGGCAGCGCAACATGTTACCCAACTCCTGATTTGCTCTCTCTGCCTGACCGTTGCTTTGAGGGTGATACCCTGATGACAGACTGGCGGTAGCCCCTATGAGTCGGCAGAACTCCCTCCAAAACTGAGAGGTGAACTGTGACCCCCAATCAGAGACAACGTTGCAAGGCAGGCCGTGAATCTTAAAAACATGGTCAACTAAAACACTGGCAGTCTCTCGGGCAGAAGGTAATCCCCGCAACGGGATGAAGTGAGCAGACTTGGAGAACCGATCTATTACAGTGAGGATTACAGTATGTCCCTTCGATTCTGGCAGCCCCGTGACAAAATCAATTGCGATATGTGACCAGGGACGGGATGGAATAGGAAGGGGACGAAGTAGCCCCGCTGGAGGACGCGAGCTCGACTTGTATTGGGTACAAACCGAACAGGCTCGAATGAAACGGCGAATGTCTTGGGCCATAGAGGGCCACCAAAACCGCTGACGGATGACCTCTAGCGTTCTTCTGACCCCTGGGTGACAAGTGAAACTAGAGGTGTGTCCCCAGCGGAGAACAGGAAGACGAACCTCCTGGGGGACGAACAAACACTCCTCTGGACATTGGGGAGGGACTTCTGTCTTGAGCTTGGCGAGAGCCCCCTGGACAGTTGACTCAATACCCCACGAAACGGCTCCCAACACCTTGCTTGAGGGTATAACAGATTTGGGGCCCTTAGATTCAGAGTCACTCTCGAATAGACGTGACAAGGCATCAGGTTTGATGTTGCGAGCACCTGGACGAAACGTGATTGTAAAATCAAACCGGGCAAAAAATAGTGACCAGCGTGCCTGCCGGTCGTTCAAAGTTCTGGCTGATCTGAGGTACTCGAGGTTACGGTGGTCAGTCCAGACTACGAAAGGTCGGTGGGCACCCTCGAGCCAGTGACGCCATTCACCTAGAGCGAGGCGAGTCGCCAATAATTCTCTGTCACCCACACCATATCTACGTTCTGTAGGTGAGAGACGATGAGAGAAGTAAGCGCATAGGTGGACCTTGCCATCCTTTTCAGACTGCTGGGACAGTACAGCCCCTACTCCTACCTCAGAGGCGTCAACCTCGACGATGAACGGCCGCTCGGGACAAGGGCTTACTAAAATGGGTGCGGATGTGAAGAGCTGCTTGAGATTGTCAAAGGCCTCCTGGGCAGTCTTGTTCCAGACAAACCTTTGTTTAGCTGAGGTCAAAGCAGTAAGCGGGGCAGCGATCTGACTAAATCCCCGAATAAAACGCCGGTAAAAATTTGAAAATCCCAGAAAGCGTTGAAGAGCAGTACGAGTCTCGGGTTGGGGCCAATTGATAACTGCTTGCACCTTGGCTGGATCCATGCTAATCCCACTGATGCCGACGATGTGACCAAGGAAGGGCACCGACTGAGCATGGAAAACACATTTCTCAGCCTTAACAAATAATCGGTTCTCTAACAGGCGTTGCAGAACCCCCCGCACATGGTTCATGTGAGATTGTAGGTCAGGTGAAAAAACCAAAATATCGTCAAGGTACACAAACACATGCACATTCAGAAGATCGTGGAGCACATCATTAATCAAGGCTTGGAAGACTGCTGGAGCATTAACGAGACCGAACGGAAGGACCCGATACTGGAAGTGCCCAAGGGGCGTGTTAAAGGCGGTCTTCCACTCGTCTCCCTCCTTTATGCGCACTAGATGGTAGCCGTTGCGAAGGTCTAGTTTGGTAAAGTAGGTCGCTCCCTGCAGAACATCAAAAGCAGAGCTCATCAGAGGTAGCGGGTACTTGTTCTTGATCGTGATCTCATTTAGGCCTCTGTAGTCGATACAAGGTCGTAGTGAACCATCCTTCTTCTTAATAAAAAAACCCCCGCCCCAGCAGGAGATGTAGAAGGAACAATGGTTCCTGCCTTCAACGACTCACTCAGATACTTCTCTAGGGCTTGTCTCTCAGGACCCGAGATCGGGTATAACCGACCCCTAGGAGGAACAGAACCGGGGCGTAACTCAATGGCGCAATCGTAAGGTCTGTGTGGGGGCAGAGACAAGGCCCTAGATTTACTAAATACTTCACGTAAGTCATGGTAACATTCAGGGACGTTAGCTAATCCTGGAGGATCCTCATTAGCAGAAGGTAAAAACCCACGTGGAAAAGTAGCTGAAGTCAGACAGGAAGAATGACACGCCAAACTCCACGAATTTACACTCCCCCGCTCCCAATCAATCTGAGGATTGTGACTCACTAGCCAGGGATGTCCCAGAACCATGGACACAGAACAACAATTTAAAATAAAGAAGGAAATTTGTTCATTGTGATTGCCAGAAACCACTAAATTAATTGGTTCAGAAAACAAATGCACTTCAGCAAACACCTTTCCCTCAATAGACATCAAGGACAGTTTAGACGTAAGAGTTCTAACTGGTATGCCATGAGTCTCTGCAAAAGTCTTGTCTAAAAAGTTCCCCTCTGCACCTGAATCCACAAATGCCTGGGTTTCGACATTATTATCACCCAAACGCAAAACGACGGGTAAGTATGTCCGACTAAAATCAGTTCGAGGAGAAGTAGCAAACACGCTCACCAGATGTCCTTTATTGGCAGCGGAGTTCCGATTCTTTAGAGGGCAGCTTGCAGCGCGGTGTCCACGCTCGGCACAGTAGAGACAAAGACGGTTAGAAATCCTCCTCTGTCTCTCCACGGCTGAAAGATGAAACTCCCCCAACAGCATAGGTTCCGGTGTAGAAGACGCCTCCGCAGAAGGTAAGGACGCTAGTTGCTCGGAGTAGCTCCTCCATTCAGACTCAGAAGCTCTCGCGGTCCACCGCGAATTCAGACGCTGATCCACTCTCAACGCGATCTCGACCAACTTGTCAAACTCACTGGGCACATCCAACAAAAGAAGCTCGTCGCGGATCCGTGGCGCTAATCCGTCCAAGAAACGAGCAATAAGAGCAGATGCTTGATGCTTGACGCGGCCAATGTGCGGAACTCCACGGAGAAGTCCGTTACAGACATCCTCCCCTGACGCAGAGCTGCGAGAGCGCGAGACGCCTCCAAACCAGAGAGGGAGCGATCGAACACCCGGATCATCTCAGCCTTGAAGTCAGCGAAGCGATTGCAGAACTCCGCCTTCGCCTCCCAGACCGCAGTTCCCCACGAGCGAGCTTTTCCATCTAACAGGGACAGGACGAAAGCAACGCGCCTCTCATCCTGAGCATACGTGGTAGGCTGGAGATTAAACACAATCTCACACTGCGTGAGGAACGACTTGCAGTGCTTTGCTTCTCCGGAATAAATCGGCGGATTATTAATCCGCGGCTCCGGTAACGACGCTGTGTTCACCCGCTCCTCTTGCAGGGCTTTAACTTGGAGAGATAACTCACTGACCCGAGCGACGAGACTGGAGATGACTCTCTTGGACTCCTCTAACTCCTGCACTTGGCGACCCAGCAACAGACCCTGATGGTGAACAGCGCCTTGTATGGACGACTCAGCCGACGGCTCCATGTGAGTGGTTGAAGTATTCTGTCACGGCTTTACTCCAGGGAACAGATCCACACCAAGGTAAATGATAAAGTCTTTATTATAATGAAAACTTAGGCAGCACCTTCTTCTTGGTGAACGAAATATAAACAGAAATAAACTGAAGAACACTGGAACAGTAGGTGACAAATTAGCCTCAGAACTCGACTAGGACAGGGAAGCCTCTGGCTGTAGAATAAGCACAGAAGACCAAACCAATAAAACACTCAGACATACGTGACGACAAAACAATAATACTTCAACAGAGGACCAAAGAAACATCACCACCTAAATACCCAAGGGAAGATGCAGAACAGGTGAAGGGGGCGGAACTAATGGATAACAGGTGACAAGACAATAAACCCTAACAATAACCTTCTTATTAAAATATGGAGTCAGATTAAAGTTAAATTCAATAATTAAAGTTCCCGCAAGCTCTGAAAGACAGAACACGGCTAAAAACCTTCATCCATGGTTGAAACCCGTTTTTGGATCAACCCATGGACCAGCCTTACAGTTGGTGACCTTGATGTGACCTCCCATGACAACGGCGAGTATCTTTTTAGAGTAACAAAACTGCCGAAAACAACTTTACCTGGAACAAGGATTGAGTTTCTACTTTTCTGCTGCCTGGGGTGAGTCAATGTCTCTTTGCTTGATGTTACAGATAAATGCATGCAGTATCTTCGTTAATAGAATGAGTCGGAATACTCATATTTAGACCAGAGACCGTAGAAATCCGGCAGAGTAAGAGTTATCTATGAAACATGGCTTTTCAAGAGCAGTACCACAACAGTGCAGATCAAGAGATTATGGAAACTCTCTCCTTACAAACAAAAGAACTGCTCATGAATCTAAAATCAAAAGGTTTAAATCTTCAGTGGAGTAATAATGAGATTTTATCATGGTATTTGGCTAAAGGCAAGGGATTAATGTGTAAGAGGAAATACAGAAAGATACCCACTGCCATGATCTATCTACTTCGTAGAAATGACCTCGAAACAGTAGCCAATAATGAATCTGTGATATTTAACATCAGAGAAATTGAGAAAATGCGATCTGAAGAGCTCCAGAAACTTAGAGCTAAAGTGGATACACTCAAATATGAACACCGTGCATGGCTGAGACAGAGAGAAGAAATGATGGTTAAAATTAATCTTTTACAAGAGAAACTGAAAAAGAAGCATCACTATATCTCTGCTCTTGAAGAGTATTTTAGCAGCACTGGTTTCCCAGTCGCTGCTGTAAAACAAGCAACACGGAACGATGCGAGTGATTCCGAAAGAGAAAATGCTCAATTTGATGATGATGAGAGTTCTGTACTGATCAGAAATGTAAGGAGGGAAACTTATAACCAAGATCCCATCCAGACGAGAGCAAAACTGAACAAAGTTTCATCCAAATCGGCCAGAGTCGCTGTTCTAAAAACAATTAGAGCCGCGGACGATAACCTAACCACCATTAGCCGCCCTTTGTCGTGTGATGAATGCCTTAAGCACAAAGAGATTGTGGGAATGCTTCCTAGAAAAGGGCCTTTCCAGCCATACTGGGAAAACTTGATGCTGCAAGCCTCAGCTTTTCAATTAGAAACCCGGGATGTATGGCAGATAGCACTCATCACAATCCCTGAAGAACTTATGTCGCAGTTAACCCCTGAGATGAAGTCCGGCAGTATCGTAATGCGCAGAAACACTGAGAGTGATGAAGCGATATATGACCGACTTAAACAGGCATTAATAGATCCGAGGGGGCCGACTCCGACAGACTGGGGCAGAATTCTGGATGTTAAACAAGAGAACAGTGAACCGTTTGAAACATTTGCTGTAAGACTATGGGTCAATTACAAAGAGTATTCTGGTTTAGGAAATGCCAACCGAGAGCAAGAACCATTACTACAGCTCTTAGTAAACCATGCTGGCATCCCAGTTCAAAATGCACTTTTAAATGGTGGAGACCCGGCCGAAAACAGATTTCAAGGCATAGTAGACTGGGCTTCAAAAATTGAAAGTAAATGGAGATCTGGGTCTAACATCATAGCATCAGCTCAATGGTCCACTGAAGACCCAGGCAAAAGATGCCATTCGACTCATTGGTGTCTCTTTTGTAAACGACATAACCATACAGTTAAAGCCTAACAGAAGAAGACAAATGAGACGCTTTCACTGAGATGCTTTTAAATGTAAATGCAATGCACCCCAAGAACCCCCCCAGGGTCTAACCCCTGTGGTTCAACATCCACTATCACAGAGCTATTATCAACCAGTCTCTACAGAACAATAAACTCTAGATGTAGAAATACTTCTAATCTTAAGTTAATTAATATCAGACAGACAACAGATTATTTAGTCAATCATAAAAGGATTTAGGTACTGTTACATACCCAGTATTACCAACTTAAATGATCAAAACTGATCCACTAATTTTTAGTTATTTAAACTTTTATTGTTTTACATTTTAATTGACCATTATTACTTAATTCTAAAGAGGCTTAACAGCCCATATAGAGATAATGTAATAATAAGGTAGAATTCAAAGTAGATTGACTCAGATCAAAAGTTTGTTACAAATTTCAACAAGTGCTGAAACGATTAGTTAAACCTCTGATTATTGTTGGGATTGATTAAGTTGTACGTAATTAGAACAAATTACGGGAAGATATTCTTCATAACCTCTGATTAATGACTAAACAATATTCAAGCTGTACGTAGTGAATCTATGGAACTAAAATGTTTCATGGCATTTGTAATAAATTCTGACAATTCCTTTCTTGACTGCATTCCTGAAATAATCTATTTACATTATATGCTTTTGTTGTATCGTAAATGTTACCGCAAGTGTCCTCGTGCAGGTTAAATATAGATTAATGGTTCTAATATAACATGGACACAGTAGAATGATTCTCTTTCTGGGAAGGCTCGTAGGATTAAATTTCCGCCTGGGTTCGACTAGATCCAGGTAGGGTCACCTTCCTTATAGTAAATTGTTTAAATTCAGTAAATACTGAATCTGTTCTGACTAAGTGTGCATGGTTCTCCATGGAATAACTAGTCTTGTCTCAGAGGTAGTCGACTCTGGTGAAAGAGGTTATTACCTCTGGTCAGAATGGAGGTTAGATTTAACTATTAAATAGATTGATTATCAGTGAGCCATAACTGTAACGGCTTGTGGTCGTAGGGGCTTGACCGACCGGCAAGACCACCTTAAGCGACATTATTCTGAACCCTAAGCAATGAGTAGATAAGACTAAATCTAAAAGTCAGAAATCAACGTGTTTTCTAAATCACTAAAAGTAAAACATTAAAAGTTAGATAAAAGCAGCAATAACTCAAATAAACGGAGTCAGATTTAAAGGTAATATATTCACAAAAAGAGACCATAATCCATATTAACTAACTATAACACTTTCAGGATCCAATCACTTTGTTCATAAAATGTAACTTTAACTACAAATACAGCTCTGACTATTTCCTAGTCAACTCCAAAATCCATCTTTGAGTTGACAGATTAAATTGTCAAGTTTGCATCAATACATAATGATCCTTAAATCTAGCTATTGTGTTTGTGAGTCCTCCAGCTCAGTGCCAAAAGGGGAGGGGTTGCTAACATTTGGTTGCTAGCATTTGTCTTTTGGCATTAGCACTGGCAAACCCATAAATGCTAACATCAGGAAGCCACGAGATTTCCAATCTTTCTGATCCCAGTTTGGAATTAATGACTCAGTCCCCATCAGAGGGAGACGGTCAAAGGTTTCCACATGAATGAAATCACTTCCTGAATAACTTCACACCTGACCATGTGTGTGTCTCTTTGTTTTTTAAATTCAGACCAATCCTTGCAGAAGACGTAGAGAACATCCTTAACACTAGCTGCAATGGTAGATCTGGAATACTGATTTTCTAATTCATGGGAATGAGGATTTTAAAAATAATTAGTGAGTAGAAGATTGTATCACATTTGAGTTTTGGTTTCACTCTCTGGTTGAATTGTTGCTTAGCGGCGATCAGAAGAACCATGAAGGGACTTGACTCCAGTTAAAAGCTAAGGATTAAATTCAACAATCAAGCGATCAAACATTTGGTTAAACCTCTGATTACTTTCATAGTATTGATTAAGTTGTACGTAGCTACAGAAGACTACGGGAAGATAATCTTCATAACCTCTGATTGATGACTAGAATAGTTTTCACGTTGTACATAATTATATTTATGGAACTAAAATGTTTTGACAAATTTGTTGAATTCTGAAGTTTAGCAACGGGATACTCTGAGATTGGGTAAAATTGTTCTAACTATGAACATGCCTTTCTACTCAAAAGGTCACTTATCATGTTCCTCACAACAAAAAAAAAATTAAGTTGAGCCATTTTCACACTCCATCTCATTCGCATACAGGCTCCCTGTTTAGAAAAGGCCAAAGTTTGCATCACAGATTATAAAACTTCTTAATTTTTGTTGAGGACATGATTAACTTGACACATAGCAACAGCTAAGTGCATTCACATAGAACTCACAATTCTTTTTCACACATAGATTGTAACATTTGTGTTAAAAAAATCCTATATCATTCAGAAGACCCATGAATCCCATCATACATGATCTCATCTACTCGTCCAGATCTCCTCTCCACTCATCCAAACCTCTCCCCCTCTTTCCACTCTTTCAAATCTCCTTCTCTCTCTTTCTTAATTTGCCAAGTATGTAGGTTTCTCTTTTGAATGGCACAGAAGTAACTTCTAAGCCAACACTTAGATCTGCATAAGTGTCTTTATTAGAGATTTCTAAATGAACTGTTGTTGTTATTGCTATTGTTTTATGTTTGTGAATTTCATTTAATATACGGCTTTATGATGCATAACATCTACATGTCATGTCGCCTTATTGATATTGTGACGGGAGTCCATCCCAATCAGCGCGGTCCTGGCAGAGATCCCGAACACCTGGCGCCCACCATCAAGGGCGAATCGGGAACAGCCGCGCCTCATCAGCGCGGCAGCATAAAAGAGAGAGACGGAGCTTCTACGGGGAGCAGAACCTCCGAAGAGTGCTGTGGCTAACTCCTCTCTCTCTCTCTCTCTACCTCCAGACAGCCCGTGACAGCTAGAAGACGGCAATATCCCCTACCACACCGATCTATTCAAGCACCGAGCACGAGAGCACATCTGGGACTGGGAAGAGCACTAAAGAAGAAGAGGACACGAGCACCGAGCACCTGAAGACTGCACCAGCCACTAGCACTCCACTCATCACTTTTAATAAATCCACCCTCCGGGGAACTTTTCTGTTGAAAACCTTGTTGTGTGATTCCTCTCCTGCGACAACTGGTGGAGAATGCGGGTACCACACCCAGGGGGAATCACACACAAGAGTTCTACAACCCGGACATTTAAATTCTGCAGTTTTTTTTTCTCTCATTTATTTTTTTCGTTTTTTTGGATTCACAGCAAGTACGGTGTGCGACGCTCTCCGAAAGATGGAAGACGTCGTCAAACATCTGGCTGAAATGACCATCCGGCAACAACAACTCGTCGAGTTCCTGGCGAAGCAGCAGAGCGAAACGGAGCGGAAGGTTAGCGATCTTCAGGGTGCCAGCGCCCATCAAATCCCGCTTCCCGATGCAAGAACGCAAGCTGTGCGGCTTCTCCCAAAGTTGACCCCCCATGATGACGTCGAATCCTACCTCCAGTTATTTGAGTCCACTGCAGGATCAGAAGGGTGGCCACGAGAAGAGTGGGCACGGGCGCTGGCACCGCTGCTGACCGGCGAGGCGCAACGAGCTTTCTTTTCCCTGGACTCCAGTGTACGTGATGATTATGAAGAGCTTAAACGAGAAATACTCGCTCGCCTGGGTTTATCTCCCATCTCCGCTGCGCAGCAGTTCCACGGCTGGGAATATCGCCCTCGCCGGCCAGCGCGCGCTCAAGCCGCTGACCTATCCCGCCTCGCTCGACTCTGGCTGCTCGAAGGAAGCCCCTCCGCCAGTCAGGTCGTTGAACGCGTGGTGCTGGACAAACTGCTGAGAGCACTGCCTCGCGCACAGAAGCAGGCGGGCCGGATGAGAAACCCAACGACATTATGGGAGGCCGTAGAGGCCATTGAGCTGGCGGAGGTGGCCCACCGGGACGACACCGGAGAGCGCGCGCCACCGTACCCCCGGAGGGTGGTACAGGACCCGCGTCCGCCAGAGGGCACCCCGCGACCAGAGAGCAGACCGGCGGCCCCCTTCCCTCACGACGAACCGATGCCAACGGATCCACCATCACCCCCCAAGAAGAAATGGCTGGCGGGTTGTGGATTTCACCATCGGTTACCTGAAGGAGCCCCGGGAGTGACGGTGAGGGTCAATGGACGCGTTGTTGGACTCGGGGAGTTCCGTGAGCCTGCTGAGGAGCCAGCTCCTCCCACCTCGACCCGAAACCCATGCCATACTGCCTCTAACGTGCGTCCACGGAGAAACCCGAGAGGTGAAGGCCCGCGACGTCCAGCTCCAGGCCAGAGGGAAGACCTGGATGGTCGAGGTGGGTTTAGTAAAAAACCTACCGGTGCCAGTACTCCTCGGCAGGAATTTCCCCGGGGTCGCAGGCCTGCTCACCGCCGCCACCTACCGACCCGTCAGCCCTGGAGGGAGCCGCCCAACCCCGTCGCAGGAGGAGGCTTCATCCAACCCGGCTGTCACCCTAGTGTCGGATAGCGGGAGAGATGGTGAGTCCGCCCCCCCCCTCTGCTAACCTCTTCTATGATGTGTTCCAGCGAGTTACACGAGGGGGGTCCTTCAGCCGCGAGCAACACGAAGACGACCGGCTGAAGCACTGTTGGGCACAGGTGCGCGTGGCTGAAGGGCAGGAACTCCAACCCGGGCCCCATACTCTCCCGTACTTCATTGTAAAGGAGGGTCTGCTCTACTGCGTCGCAGAGCGAAGGGAGGAGGTAAAGGAGCTACTCGTCGTCCCCCGGTCGAAGACGGAGACGGTTTTGGAGCTCGCACACGCCCATCCAATGGCCGGGCACCTGGGAGCGGCAAACACGGCGCAGCGGATCCGGGACCGCATCCATTGGCCGGGGATAGACGGCGAGGTAAAGGCTTTCTGCCGGGCATGCCCCATTTGCCAACAGACATCGCCACGTATGCCTCCCCCCAGTCCGCTGATTCCACTCCCCATCATCGGGGTGCCCTTTGAGCGGATTGGGATGGACTTAGTGGGGCCGTTGCCGAAGTCTGCCCGAGGCCATGAACACATCCTGGTCATCGTGGACTACGCCACCCGGTATCCGGAAGCCGTGCCCCTTTCGCAAAGCCAACGCTAAAAACATCGCCCACGAGCTGTTCCTGCTGTTTAGCCGGGAGGGCATCCCCAGCCAGATCCTGACTGACCAGGGAACCCCCTTTATGTCCCGGCTGATGGCTGACCTCTGCCGGCTGCTAAAGGTCGAACAGCTCCGCACGTCCGTCTACCACCCCCAGACTGACGGCCTGGTCGAGAGATTTAACCAGACCCTGAAGGCGATGTTAAAGAAGGTGGCTGCTGAAGACAGGCGTGACTGGGATCGGATGATCCCCTATGTCCTCTTCGGGATCCGAGAGGTACCCCAAGCCTCCACAGGGTTCACGCCCTTCGAGCTGCTGTTCGGCCGTCAGCCTAGGGGGCTCCTGGATGTCGCCCGAGATGCGTGGGAGCAGCAGCCGGTAGCGCTCCGCTCTGTGGTCAAGCACGTGACCCAGATGCGTCAGAAAATCGAGCGGGTCATGCCGTTAGTCCGGGAACATCTGGTCCAGGCGCAGCAAGCCCAACAACGGCACTTCAACAGGGCAGCCCAACCCCGGGAGATCCAGCCGGGAGATCGAGTGATGGTCCTGGTCCCCACCTCAGCCTGCAAGTTTCTGGCCAAGTGGCAGGGACCATACACCATCACAGCCAAAGTCGGTGAGGTCAACTATAAAGTTTGACAGCCCGGGAGAAGACAGCCGGAGAAACTTTACCACATCAACCTCCTGAAGAAGTGGGTGGGGACCAGAGACCAGCTGGCCGCACTCGCCTTCTGTTCCCCGGTGGTGGTGGACTCCAACGACGACCTCTCGGCTGCCCAGAAGAAGGAGCTGCAGCACCTGGTCAGTCAGTTCCAGGATGTGTTCTCCAATCAGCCCGGGCAGACCACTGTCGTCGAACACCACATCCGGACACAACCAGGAGTTATCGTCCGGCAACGGCCTTACCGAGTACCGGAAGCCCGTCGGCAGGCTATAGAGGAGGAGATTCAACAGATGCTTAAGTTGGGGATAATAGAGCCATCCCGCAGCCCGTGGTCCAGCCCCATCGTGATGGTTCCCAAACCCGACGGCACCCTCCGCTTCTGCAATGACTTCAGGCAGTTGAATGAAATCTCCGAGTTCGACAGCTACCCCATGCCCCGAGTGGATGAGCTCCTGGATCGCCTAGGGCGGGCAAGATATATTTCGACCCTCGACCTAACAAAGGGCTACTGGCAGGTGCCAGTGGCCGCAGAAGACCGACCCAAGACCGCCTTCTCCACACCATCCGGCCACTGGCAGTATCCGCGTCTTCCGTTTGGCCTTCACGGAGCCCTGCCCACGTTCCAATGGATGATGGACATCTTGCTCCGCCCACACCAACCATACGCCTACCTGGATGATGTGGTCATCCACTCGGAGGCGTGGGACGACCACCTGGACCGTCTGCGGAGGGTGCTCACGGAGCTCCGGAGAGCCGGGCTCACCGTCAACCCCCGCAAATGTCACCTTGCCCAAGCCGATGCGTCGTACCTGGGATTCCGTGTGGGGCGCGGCGTAATCCGCCCCCAAGACAAGAAGGTCCAGGCCATCCAAGAGGCACCCCGCCCCACCACAAAGACCCAGGTACGAGCCTTCCTGGGGTTGGCGGGGTATTATAGATGCTTCATCCCCAACTTCTCCTCTTTAGCCGGCCCCCTGACAAACCTGACCAGGAAGGGGCAGCCGGAGAAGATCGAATGGACTCCGGAACTGGAGGGGACGTTCCGGAGCATAAAGCAGGCGCTCACCACGGAACCGGTACTCCGAGCGCCTGACTTTAACTGCCCCTTCCTGCTACAAACAGAAGCCTCCGACACAGGGTTGGGAGCCGTCCTGTCCCAAGTACAGGAAGGTGAGGAACACCCTGTGATATACATCAGCAGGAAGCTGAATCCGGCCGAGACCCGGTACGCGGCCGTCGAAAAGGAGGCCCTGGCCGTCAAGTGGGCAGTCCTGGAGCTAAAATACTACCCCCTGGGCTGGCGGTTCACCCTCCTGACGGATCACGCCCCACTACAATGGATGGCCAGAGCGAAAGAGACCAACGCTCGGGTGACCCGCTGGTTCCTTGCACTCCAGGACTTCCACTTTGAAGTCCGTCATCGGGCCGGGGCCGACAACGCCAACACGGACGGCCTATCCCGGATCTGGGCCGGATATGCAGGTTTGTCGGGGGTCACTCCCCACCCACCCTTAATTCCCAATTCATCTATGATGCGTTTCAGGACCCACCAGGACAACGCTTAGGGGGGGGGGGGAGTGTGACGGAGGTCCATTCCAATCAGCGCGGTCCTGGCATAAAACGAAAACACCTGACGCCCGCCATCATAGGAGGATCGGGAACAGCCGCGCCTCATCAGCGCGGCAGCATAAGAGAGAGAGAGAAAGCTGCCACAATGAGCGTGATCGCCAGCGAATGCAGCAGCTAACATCTCTCTCTCTCTCTTCCCCAAGCAGACAGCCCGTGAGCCCACGGAACGGCCCAGCTCAGAAGCCCGATCCTCCTAGGACACCGTCTTCACGAGCACCACTGGGAAGACTCACCGGCACGCACAAGAGAAGAAGACACGAGCACCGAGCACATCAAAGACTGCACCGCACTTGAGCACCCTAAACTCACGTATTTGTTCAATAAATCCACCCTCTGGGGATATTTCTGTTTACAACCTTGTTGTGTGATCCCTCTCCTGCGACAATATATATTGACTAAAAAAAGGTAAAACACCCCCAAAAAAGTAATTATTGGATTTATTTGATTTTATTATGACTCCACTGTTTACGTCCAGTCTGGGCGGGATTTATAAATTCACGAAAATGTCCGGTGGTCACTCTTTTTCATAGGACCATTAGGTGTGTACTTGAATTGACTGGCGCTTGGGACACAATACTAAGTACTACTTTGTTGCCCGATGTAATTACAGAGAGGTAATTGAAAAATGAAAAGTAGAGATATATTGTTCAAGCTGGATTTTTTAACAGAAGACTTCATATTTCGAACATTATTTCACATTATTTATTTGAAAGTGTCTAAGAGAGCTTTAACTTTGTTACAAGATTTTACAGATTTCATTTAATTTTATTACAGAAGCTAATTTTGCACCATTGAAGCATAATGAAGCATATTCATCAACCTCCAAGAAGCTTGTCTGAATTTGGGTCTCAATAAAATCTAAATATGGTCACCCTATAGAAACAATAAAGAAGAAAAAAAGTGTGAAAAAAATAAATCAAGTAAAATTACAAGTAATTCTGAAAATATTTACTAAAGTTAGAGTAAAAGTGCTACCCACTGCACCACCGTGACGCCCTTTCTTTAGTCAGAAAACTTTAACAAATTACAGGTAATTAGTTGCCTCTAATAAGAAACAATGCTGTGTTTTCAGCATAATCTCTGCGATGTTTGGAAGGGGCAGGCTTCTCATCAACTTTTTCTGGACGTGGTCCCATCGTCTGGATGGGGTGTTGTCTGGAGAAAACAATGGTTTTTGATTAGCTAATGTTGACCCGCTTTTGAATATCTCTGTAAATATTTCACAGTTGTTGATGTGAAACATCGTCGTCTTTGTGCATTTGTTTAGATGCTTCAGATCTCTTGATTGCTCTTCAATCAGCCTTCTGGAAGTCACTGCTGCTTCTCATATGTTCTGCCATTTATGTTCTGTTTGTTGCTAGGCAACGGTTCTGTGACATGATATGTTAATGACTGTAAATGTTCTGTTGTGAATCTCAGGCAGATTTAAGTAATTTCTTTGGCTTGAAAAAGTAATATGTTAAAAGAAGCAGTGTTTGTTCTTAAGTAAATTACTTCACAAAGGAAATCTGATTTTCAAGATTTTGAAGGAAAGATGAATGGATGACTTGTTTCAATAAGTTGTGCATGTTTTTTGGCAACTATATAATTAAGTATTATTTAAACATGCGTACATAATTTACACTGTAAAAAATTAATTGTACACTTTACGGTAAAATAAGGTATCATCGCAATTGGTTTAACGCGATTGCATCCGCTGAACTGTAAATTTTACGTCTTTTTTCAAAGATTAAAACTGAAAATAACAATTATTTTGCTTTAAAAACAATCAAATTCCATTATATTTACGGTTCACAACTGTATAAATTTTTATGTTGTTATAATTACAATTCTTATGCATCTAGTTTAAAGGTCTATGGTTGAAATAATTACATTTTTTTAAACTGATAAAAGCCATCTAGTTTAGAGATAAATGTCTATTGTTTTATAATTGTACACATGATATAAATATTATTAATAAATCTTGACTTTTCCACTTATTTTTTTACTAGTTCTTCGCAAATCTCATTTGATTGCCATGTGAAGGAGAACTTGGCTTGACCTTGCCCTGCATTTACTTGTGACTTGGTCTCAGCTCTGGTTATTGGGGATTCCCTGTTCAGCCACTCCCCTTTCCCTGGTGGCTTCAGTTGTTGCTTTCTCTGCGGTTCCTAATCCTCCTGCGGCTTCTACTCCCGCTTCTTCAGTGGTCCTTACTACTCCATTTATGATGGTTTCTTATCTGTTTGCTGGACATGTTTGTGAGCACCTACTGGGTCAAGCAGCTTCTTTGTGCATCGGCACTGGACATTAACAACAACTTCTGGGTCTTGCGGAGCTGTAAGCCTGGAGAACTATGCCTTCTCCGGGCAATCTTCCAGCTCCTTCTCGGCCTTAGTGGCCCTGCAGGCTTATTGCAACCTCTCTAATCCCAGTTGCTAGCTCCACGACACTATCAACCCCCTAACTCCTCCTCTAGATATTCTCACCTGGTTCCTCCTCCAGTAGCTGTGCCATTCCAGAGATCTGGGGTTGCATTATTGCAGCCATGCGTTGATAGTTCAGTGCCAGCACAGATGAGTTTATCACTGCTTCTCCCTGGTCCCATCTGGTCCCCCGGGTCACGGAAACTGACTCCACAATCTTCTTTGGTTAATCTGAAAACACAATGTATTAAAGAAGACCAAAAAGTCAAATTTGTAAACAAACACACATCCTCAGTTTTACTCATCTGCAGTACAATTCAATGTTTTACTCAGACCTTCACCATGTCCCCATTTCTCCTCATCCTCAAGTCTTTACTCAACTCTGCATCTCTTTATCCCCAAAGTATGGACTCTGTTGATCATCACCACCCTCATTTCTCTGTTTTTCTATTTCTCTCTGCATGTCTTGATTCATATTGGAGATGTCAAAATAGTAGACATACTCTAAATATAGATTGAGAAAAGTAAAAATTATGCCAAACTATTGGTTTCTTACTTTCATTTTGCTCAAATTATTTGTATGTTAAATCTGTTTTGTTTGAGGCGCAATCATTAGGAATTAAGGCACTTTATTGGGTATTGTCAAGGATAGAGGAGGAGCCTGAGCGCCTGAATTTAAAGGTCTATGGGGATATTGTGTATCTTTCATGTTAATGTTACACCTAGATATGCAAAAGCATTAACCTTTATTGATAATTAATAAGGAGTCAGGAACTGCAGTCAGTAGACTGAGTAATTAATTATTTACCTATAAGCTAACATGAAAAACATATTGTTGACATATAAGGTTGTCTTTAATAGAAATATAACCCACTTTGCATTTTAGCTTTATTGGTGTACAGATTACATTGCAATTATGTGTTATTTGCATTTGTTCATTCATGTACACTTTGCAGTTTTCCCATGTCTGCATGGAAGCGCAGGAAGATGAGCCTCCCTTTCTTACTACAGACAAAAAGGCACTTTAGAACTGTTGGATTAAACAACAGGAGCTGAAACTTCACAAAAGCGTTGTCGTTCCCTGAAAAGATCTTTAAATGCACTCCTGCTAAGCTAGATGATTTCCGTTGAGCCTTCAAGGTTTGATGCATTCAACTCTGGCACGTAGGACAGTCACTGTGAGAACAGCAAAGGAATTCATTGTTTTGGAGGTGGAAAGCTAAAGAAAAAAAGAACTTTCTCCTTGAGAGTCCTTACACATCTGAGCCAGAGGACAGACAGTATGGCCCCAATTTCAGAGTGAAAGACACAGAAAGCATCTGGAAGCTCACACGGACTACCTCTGCATTGGAATTACAGATGCACTGCAGCAACAACAACCCTCATCCACAGCTAAGGGCATCTATAACTGAAGCTCTGAAAAAAGAAATCATTTTAGTACCTGCCGGGATCTCTCAAATCAGACTCCTTTGCTGATAGAGCGAAAGGTTAATCCCCATGTATGCAAGCGGAGATTAGAGTCGAGGTTCAGTCTCAGCTATTCAGATACAGATAAGACTGGGTTTCATGGCAGATGTGGGCCAGATAGCCCTGCATCTTCCTCCTGTAACAGATTCATACCAATTTTACTGACATTTGGAGCCTGGATAGATTACCGACATCACAAGAGAATCCAATCCAAAACAATTAAGTAAATAAATACTTTCAACCTGCTGTTCTTTTTCATACATCAAATATTTTTGCCTACAATCAGGTTTCAAATATAGCAAGACGGAAGAAAAGAGAGAACAAAAAAAATCAATTTCCAAAAGATTGGGGTATAATTTGAAAGCCCTGCAGATGAAACAGCAGAGACCAGACCCTTGAAGAAAGGCCAAAAACTCATTCATTTCAATATTGCATCACTGAAAACAGCTACAGGAACACGTCGTGTCTGACATTTCAGAGAACATTGCTTTGTTTTAGCTTTTTTGGGATGCTGAACATCCTCAGTAAGGTACGACCAATGTTATCATTCTAGTCTGTCATTAATCACCATATTCAGACGGTTCAACCTACTTCATCATCAGGCGAAGATATCTTCTAATGTAGATAACATCCCTATCAGCTGGTAAAGTAAATTAATTAGTGGAAGCGGTTTGTCTCAAATCATTACAGCTATGTATGTTTCATGTTGTATTATCAAACCCAACTCTAACATGAAGAGTATTTCTCTATAGAGCATTCTTCAAGAATAACTCAAGGTTGAGCTGGCTGCAGGTGTAGTAAGTGTATACTGGCTCCTCATTTCAATGGTTTGACAACAGAAGTGTCGTGCAATTGTGGCCAAATAGGTTAAGTTTACTTAAAGAAACGGGTTACCTCAAAAAATGGAGTAATATTTACTTGCTTGTTTAAGTGTGGTGTGGTATAATTTCCTTTTTAAGTGTAAAAATGTGAGTGAGGACTGAGGAGTAAACATATTTTTTAAAGTAGCTCATTTAAAACAGTGGGTGCAATATATTTATCTCTTTACATAAAAAAAAAGTTAAAAACAGGGTGTTGTTACCTATTATTTTTCAGTTTAAAGCATTCAAAAATGAGTGTGTTTGATTACTTTTTTATGTGTAATCCACTTTAGAATGTTTTTCATAATACATTGTTAATTCCAATAATACTATAATAATAATATTATTAATAAACAATTTAGTTAATGGAAACAATTTCAGATAATTGAATTGAACAATTTTTTGGATAATACATGGAATACATTGCAGTACTAACAAGTATTAACAAAGTTATATGTAAATATAAAGTTATAATGTATATGTACATTATATATATATTATATATATGTATATATAAAGCTATAACACACACACACACACAAACTTGCCTAGTAACCTCTGTGATAACATTCAGTCAATCAATCAAGATACACAATAAAGCTTTATGTTTGCGTAATATAAGCCAGAATTGTTATTTTTGTTATATTTGCTGCAACAACAAAAAAATTTTGAATTGTTGCAAATCATGGTTTACGACTAAATCTTATATACGACTATGAACATTTTTTTACACAGTTTTAGGTTCTGCAAGTTGCATAGATGAAGAAGTGATGTAAAATACTACACCTAAATGTTTAAGCCTATGTTAACTAGGGGTGTAACGGTACGCTAAAATCGTATTCGGTTCGGTGCAGTGTCTTGGAGAGTTCAGTTCGGTTAATTTTCGATACAAAACAATCAGAACTTACATAATCTTTATTTTGAAAGGCTGCCAATACACAATAGAATTCTTGCATAAAATATATAAAAGTGACACATTTGGGTGATATTTTAAATAAATTGCACTCTTTAAAAAGAAATACACATTTTTTAAAAAAAACATTAAATACTGCAACTAGTTAGGACCTGAAAACTTTTAACACTAGCAAGTGTTAAAAGTTTAGTTTTTGGCTAAAAAGATTAACCTATCCACATTTTCTGAAGAGAGCACAGATCTGGTTGCAGTGACAATATCTCCAGCTGTAGAAAATGTTGATGTGTTGCCTGCCCGATCTCCGTGGAACAATGTCGGCATACAACTTTAAATTTATCCACTCGTCTATCCCCGTTATGTATTTTAACAGAGAAGTCAAAGTGTTCCCAAACAGGAGACCGTAGTGAGGTGGGAGGGTCTTCAAGCTCTGGCTTCTCTTTCGCTGTTGCCATTTCTCACAGTTACTCGTGCAGCTCTACTGTGCATCACTCAATAGCGTCCGTGCAGAAACTCGCCTAGGAAAATTGTTCTGCTGCGCTTAATATCGCGCTAATAATAAATGTATATTATTTAATTTAAAAAATATACCGAAACCCCGTGAACCGTTAAACCCCTAATGTTAACCCACAACATTTTTGTGAAAAACATTGTGTGCAATAATCACGCGTCTGTTTATCCTTTTACAATGTTTTGTGCATTTTGAGGAATATAAATCTCTGCATGAATAGAGAAGTTTCTCTCGAGTGGATTCCTGTAAGCTTTGAGCAAGTTTAAGACCTTGATAAGAGGAGTTCTGTGTCGATAGGAGACCTCCATCCAGACTAGCTCCGGTGGTTATCACCAGAAAGCTGAAAACTAGGGATTTTGGTAGTTTCACTGTGCTTTCTGCATTTCCAGTCACAACAGCCTGGACATCCCAAATTGTACACCTCATCAAATCTCCAAGTAATGCTCTTTTCGTGTGAGGAATTGTTCAATTTATTTGACGTGAATTACGACTGTAGCTGCTCCACCTTGTGTATTTAAAAGAGGGTTATGAAACATGTAACTTATTGGAGTTCCTCTCCAGTGTGTGCATTAGGGTTGTAACAATATATCGTGGCACATTATATCGCAATACAAAACTGTCACAATACGCATCAAGAAGTTACAGTGATACATCATATATTTGCTTCTTGAAGTGATGGTTACCTCTGAAATTTCTTACTTTTGTTACTTTGTTTTGTTTTATTTACTTCTTACACAAAATTGACACAAAATGTGATATATATCATATCGTGGACATGATATTGTCATATTTATTGTACTGTGGGCAAATATTCAATATTTGCTATATATGTTATTATTGTGTTCAATATACTCCAATATCTTTGTGTTTACAGTTTGATTTATTTATTTGTTGATACCAGACAGACACCAGGTCCACATGTACTGAAGAAATACAACTCTCCAGCTTGTGAGTCCTGGGGGATGAGGTCTGCTGATACCAGTACCAAGAACTGTTGGGTTGGAATTTGAAGGTCTGGTTTACTAATTGGACCTGGCGGGAACAGATCAATCTACGGACTGTTGTCTTGACAACCAGCAAAAAAAAAGAAGCCTCCGTGTGAAAGCGGAAAAGTTCTATGCATTTAAAATGGTTCATTTTATTACAACCATTTTTTTACATTCATAATTGCCCGGAAACTTTTCACTAAATAAAACACATTATAATGGCTGTTGATTTTGATGTGTAGACAGTAAATTAAAGTACAGCTCAAAAGGAAGGAATAAAATAAAAATGAGTCTAATATCAATAAACCAACGTTTCCCCTGTATTTCTTCTTTTCAATTTAAATAGTTTTCATTATTTATGGCCATTCGAATAACATTATTCTTTCTCTGCGAAAGCTCAGCATATCCTCCTGAAAGGATGAAACAACATTATTTATAGCTCTCTTCTAATCTTCATCTCTGTCTCTCATCTTTACATGTAAGCACAACGAAAGTCCACAGTTGTAATGAAACGACTTTCCCATGAGAACCACCTCAGAATTCCAGAGGTGCACTCAAAGCCTCCTTTCTGGATGGCATCCTCCTGCATTGTGTGCTATTAATAGCACTGCAGTGTAAATGGGTCACGGTGAGACGGAAGCATATTCAGACTCTCTCAAACCATCACGTTTACTTGGGGTTAATTGGGAAGCAAGAGACTGGAACTCAGTTTCACACAACACCCTCAAGTTCTTCTGCAAAACAGCGGCCGCTTCAGCAGAGAGCAGCGGGGAAGACTAAATGAACAGAAAAGAGAATGTTGGAGAATACACAAGGCTTTATGGATCAGAGGCAAAACACATTTAGAAATAATCCAGACAATAATCTCAAATGGAAGGAGTGCATATGGTAGAGTAAGTAATCCCTGGAATAATCCTAAAAAAGCATGGTTTATATCCATAGGGAAATAAATAAATCGGTGTTTATTGATTAAAGTCTGAGAGATTTGTGAAAGCATATTCCTTCCTGGATGTGGAAGATGCTTGGAATATTTCCGCTCAACAATGTGAACTCATTTTTGTCTCTCAATTAATTCGCTTTAAAATGTTTGCATAATTCACTCACAATAATTGCAAACATATGACAGTGATCCCTAAAAGTTTCATAATCACACACACAGACGCAGCCAGGCAGGACTTCAGAGCCAGCGTTTGTGAGTGAAGGCACTTTGCAAAACTGATTTTGAAAAAGCCTCTGAGGCATCATAAGGGTTTAATCATGAACAACAAAGCCAAGAGAGCTCTGGTGATAACAGAGAGCGAGATTAACTCATCAACTGCTTGCTAGAAATACTGTATGATGTAAACCGAGAAAAGTTGGTGAAAGACAACGGTCTAAAGTTTAGAATCACGTTGGCAATGCCAACTTAAACCCCATTTAGCTGTTGGAGCTGCTTTAGAACAGTAGCTTTTTTATAGCACACAGTAATTTCTGGTTGGTGTCAAAGGTATAGGGTTTACATTACTGTTTCAAATGTGAACACAAAGTCCTTTTTTGAAAGACGTAATCTTTTAATCTACATGCGTGAACTTTGTTCTTTGAATAAAATGTATTTTGAGTGAGCAAAAATCAATTTTGAGCATAAAATCTGTTTGTGCACAACAATGCCCTTTATCATGTGCTCACTCGAAACACACCACAGCTACAAACTGACACAATTGCAGCCAATCAGAGAGGAGTCCTCTATATCCTGATTGCCTGGACTGTAAAACAATGAAAACCTTAAGTTTTACTGTCTATGGATCGTGTTTAAATATGATAAACAGATAGACGGTTTGGCGAATCAGGACTGCCCCAAGTAAGTACTGTTTGTGTATTCTTATCTACAAGTTAAGTTGGTTGTTTGCAATCCTTTGATCTTTTGACCCTTTTGACTCACAGTGACATCTGAGGACAACTCAGAGCTTCATGGAAAGGATGATAAATATATATTTTTTAAGATTATATTTTGGCCGTAGCCTTTACTGATTTTTCTTTAAATGGAAATGGACAGTGGAGAGTGAAATTCAAACCTGCATCTGTCCCGTGAAATCACACATATGTGTCCTGCGCACTAGCCACTAAACCACGTCGCTCGACTGAAAGCATTATTATTTTTCTGAACAACTAATGAAGTAATTATTGCCCTTAGTGAGGTAATCTGTAGTTTGATTAAAAGATACATCCAGAAAGCCATTTGATTGGCTAGGTCCTTACTCAAGGAGGGACACTCAGAAAGCCATCTGATTGGACAGGACCACCTTCAAGGGGGTCGACTCAGAGACCTTTTTCATGTCACACAACTCAATCTGAGAGAGACAGAATGTTTCATGAAAAGTATGCTTTCTCAAGTTTTTGTAAATCTAAGGATGTGAGCTTCTTCAAAGTTCTGAAGAAGTTCTCACAAAGTTTTATAAAGTTCTGAAGATATTTCCAGAACAAGATGCTGCATCTAGAAGCACCAGGACACACGAAAAATCAAGTATCGTTTCTTCAATCCTTAAATGTACACATTGTTAATGTAATAAATGATAATAAAACACAAGCAAAATACGTAATATGTACACAAATGTGAAACCCTACCTTGAGAGTGAAGTGATGTGTCGGAGGAGGTGGAACAGGTGGCAGAAGACATTACAGCACTACGTATGAAAGTTGACATTCTCAAAATATTTCACGAATTACCGACACCAACACGATTTCAAGCACAAGTCCAGAGAATACAGAGTGTGTGAGAAGGGATGGAGAGACGCTTCTGAGAACGCGTCACAGAGTTTCTCTATCTAGAGAATCTATCTAGATCTTTCTATATAGAACAGCACTTTCCACGTTATAAACGTTATTTCTTTTACGACACCTTGACTCTAACATTTGTTATAGAACATTATTAGTAATCTCTACATAATGTTTCTCTGTGTTGTTGAAGTGTATCAGACCCTTTTTGCACTGGGAGATAGGAGCGCAAGAACCCGGAAGCGCGATGCAATGTCATGACGTCAAGTGGAAAATACAGCAGAACAGCTTGTAGTTGTTTGTATCTCGAATTTTTCTTTGAATCTCGAAGCAAAACATTTTCCGGGAGACCTTTCGTATCTCGAACATTTCGTAACTCGAAGCATTCATATTCATACTTACAGTACTGTTGGTGGAGATTATGAACATTTTAACACCAAAATAAAATAAAAAAATTCCCTTTGAATGAAATTGACTTGTCAGTCTTAATATACAGGAACTACAATAGATAATTTTGATAATCAATCGTGAGTCTTCAAACGAAGTCGACTCATTTGAATCACTTATTAGTTACACGTCTAGGTATAAAGAATTCTCCAATAGCTATTCCTCGTTAAAGCACATTTCACAGTATCAATCCAAGCCCACAATGTCATAATTAATATTTACTGGGTTGTGTGTGAATTCACAGAAAAGACAACAACATGCAAACCAAATCTGCACACCAAAGTATAGTGTAAAGTGTGCAAATGCTGAGTGAGTCTTGGGTTCGGTAATAGTTTCATGGATTTAAGACCAATCTCCACTATGTAACCTTCTATGTTCTGTAATCGAGTGCTTAAAATGATGTTTTAAATCAATAAACTCTTTGCTGTGTTTTTAAGCGTTTCTTTCAAGTGTCCATCACAAAACAGAGATGTTTCAAGGATTACAGTGCTATCAAAATGGAATCTTAATGGTGTTTAAATAAGATGAATAAAAGCATACATGTGGACAGAATAAACAGCTTTTACTTTTAAATAATTTTTCTGGATCACTGATATAAATAATTGAGTATGAACAGCTTTCATGTGCTGCTGGACACATGTGCTGTGGTGTATTTGAAGTAAACTCAGATCATAGTGATGCTGAAAGGAACTGATGGACACTTGAAGAAAACAGTGATGTAACCAGATGCAACATTCGACAGATGTGACGCAATAGATTTCATCCTAAACTGTTGAATATTAAACCAGACTCACTTCTGTTCCACAGTCATTAATCAGTCACCAAAACTTTTTAAGACTTTAAAAATATGTTTGAATATTACATAAATACATCAAAAGTGTTTATGTGACATTTTGCACCACAAAAATGACACCTTTACATGCAAATTGGTCCGAGGATTCGTTTCACACCTTCTGGGTTCACTGTTATGTGAAGATTTTGTCAGCTCAAATACTCTTCTGCTGCTTTAAACACAAATAAATATTTATTAGATTTACATGGATTTTTTAAGCGGTTTTTATACAGAGAGACTGATCCCATTTCTATTATTAGACCTTTTCAACACTTTGTGCTTTAAGGGTCGATTATGCATCAAATCAGCAGCTTGAAGTCATAAGACGGACATTGCAACAATGGGGAAGTGGGTGTTTTGATGACTTTTTCCACATTGAATTTTTATCGCCCGCACCCTTTCCTTCAGTTTTTACTGCTCTAAAATCAAAACATTGTTGACCACAGCCCGAAGAGTTGAAAGGGCAGGCTTTGATGATCACCTAGCGATGACAAATAATACACATGCAATGTTGTGAAAGATATATGTAGTGGTGCTTCAACATTCCCTGTGCAAGTCCTCTTTGTAAGGAAAATTTGCTTGTTTTTCTCATCTTTTTACACGTTTCATAAAGTCATGGTCCTTCTTTTGTGTGCATTTGAGATAATAAACTGTGCATAAATCCTAATTTCAGATGCAAACCCTTCTTTATCGGAGCTTAGCTCGCGGAGTATCTTGCAGAATACAGTCGGAAATACAGAATATAGAAACCAACAGCTCTAACATTATTATTGGGAGTAAAATCTTTTTGCAAACAGATCAATTCTTAAATTTCTTAACCTTTCTCTTGTGTTAGCTTTCTGCTTTCATCTTTTATTTTAGCAGGTCAGTTTTTATGGCTGTATTAAATCAGCTTTAAAATACACTAAAAACAACATGCTATCATCCAATTTGTTTCTCATCTCTTGCTCACCTTGTTGAGCTTCCTTATCATAAAATTTGTGGTTGTAATATTTTTTGGTTTAGGCCTTTTTTGTCAGTATAGAGCAGGAGGTGGTGTAGTCACATTGACTCAGTGGACATTTTGTTGGTATTCTTAGTTTCCACCAGGTGTCATGGTTGAATGGTTTTGGGGGTAAATATTTACAAAATACAAAAAAAATAATAATAAATGATCAACTTTAACTAATAAAATTGACAAACAACCTCCTAAAATAATGTAGTTTCTATTACTAGGAGTCACTCTGTTTAATGAGTAACCATGGCAACGGTGGTGTATGCAGGGCTGCTGCTGGGCAGATGGGTGCGTAAGAGGAAACTGTCTATGGTGTCCCCCAAAAGGCGCATAAAACAAACATTAAATAACTCATCTAAATTATAACAGGAAGCTCTTTTTTTAAAGCAATACTGACGTCTTAAAAATTTACATTTGCTTCATATTGAATGATCAAAAAAATGTGGCTAAAGACGCATCACATGAGCTGATATCGCAGGTCAAAGATTCTCTCAGCTGAACTTCCATCCGAGCGGAATCCGAAATCGCACCTCGTAGTCGAGAACTTCCTCTTTCACATCGCCATATGAGATCCCATTAAAGTCAATAGAATTTTTTTTGTGTGACGGCGGCTTCTAAGAGTAAACTTACTGCCCCCTCTAGAGACTGCTAATTTTAACGCTGATTATGGACGATGTTCTACCCTCCACAGAAAGATAATTACCCCAAAAATTTGACAATATGATGCATTTAAAGCCTCCATAAACCATAAAGTTGAACCTATGTTATTATTATATTAATCTACACTACGCATGTTTCTATACATAGTTCCAACAGCATTGCTTTTATAACAGGGCAGTTCACATTTACATGTTATCTAAACCTGTAAGTAAGTTATATTGACAAAATTGTCATATATAAGTAAGCTACCCCTTTAACCTCGTAACTATAGTGTAATTTCTAATTTAACAAATGTAAACGTGTATATAATATTATTGTACTTTTTCAGATCCCCAAAGTATATCAGTTAAATTTATGCAAATGTGAGTTGTATCGATTTTAAAAATTGATCATATATTGTTTTACAAAAAATCACTTAAGTCTATTTACGTATATCCCACCATCATTACATATGGTGTACATTTTAGTTTGAAAAAAAGAGGAGACTATAAGTCCCTTGGGAAAAGTAGGTTTCTTATTTAGAACATTAATAAACTCTAATAACAGTATCAAAATGAAACGTGTCATTTTAGTTGTTAGTATTCATTAGTGCCTAGAAATTGATCTGGATCTGGTTCCTGACGAGCTGGTGGAATTATCTTTTTAGCCCTCTATCTGTTAAAACTTAAATGCAAATGTGTTTAACTTCACGGTAAATACTCCAACTCCCAGAATCTGGTGTCCGTCGTTAATGTCCTTCCTCTGTTTGTTTACTTCCTTGACTCCCTCGCCTTGCTTTCACAGGCGAGCCTCGTACCGGCAAATTGAACCCACTTCACCACTGTGCTTCCCCCATACCAAACATACCAACCCTAACAACACCAGATAATTTCAACCAGAGCATTTTATAATTTAGTAAAATGGCGAAACAAAAGCCTTTATTAAATAGACACATTTTATTAAGGTTATTTTAAGGTTTCAAGTTCTGAAATTGAAATCAGCAAGCACACAAAAGATCTGTGCATAATCTCGATCTGTTGGTATGGCACAAGACTGCATGGTGCTTGATTTTCAGCGTCGGTCAAGTTGGGATTCAGCTCTTAGCTTGTGTAAATAACCCTGAGAGATTTTGTTCTTATGCGGGTCACATCGGCACCCTCGGTTGCTGTTTGCCCTGGGTAATGAATGCATGAAGGCTGTTATGATGCACCCAGCAATAAGTGCTGGCAGATTGATTGTTGCTGGGAATCAGAGATGACTTTGCTTGCTCTTATCCCACAGAATAAAATAATGTTTCTCATCACAATGGATAATCTCCCAGTTATCCTTTTCGCTCTGAGCATCGCAGATTGTCGGCAGCGACAAGGAACAATCCATCTAACTGTAATAGGAGGACTCCTGACAGCTGTTCTCCGGGTCTCTGGTTGAGGGGAAAGACTGTCAGTCCCTTTAGAAGAGTAGAAGAATAACTGGCATTGCTCTGTCTGATGTAATAAGAACTGTAATATTTATTTTGATATTTATTTGTCCCTTTATAGTAATGAATCAAGCAAAAAATGAAGCTTAGTGTATGAAGCCACCTTTGCACACAAATGAAGCACTGGGAAAAGTGGGATTTTCCTCCAAGGTTCCCTATAATAAATAATTTTGAAAAGACTTTGTTTCATCTAGGAATAGTCAAATGTGGCAGAAATACATGTCCACTTTACAGGATAAATTCCTTCGAAATTAATGTTTTTTTTTCAGCTTTATGTGTCATGGCTGCAGGGAACACAAATGTATCTGAGCAAAATGAAAACAAGGTTTATTTGATGTAGAAGATTGGAAATCATGCAATGCTCACAACTAGAGATGTTCCGATACCATTTTTCCCCTCCCGATACCGATCCCGATACTTGGACTCAGGGTATCGGCCGATACAGAGTACCGATCCGATACCTGGGTGTGTAGCTGTAGATACTACTAGCTATGTATTAATTGACATTTTATGCATTTTATAATCTAAAATAAATTATTTTATGTGGCATCAATATGGCAATGACAATAATTAATATGGACATGAAAAAAAAATGTAATAGATATACCTATCTTTGAAATGTGGATACAAGAGAGTGGCAACTGCATACAAGGGCTCTTCCTCAATGGTTGCTAATCGTTTCTTGACGGCCTCAAGAAGAGTGTTTTTCATTGTTTTTATACCAGTGTCCTCCTGGCTCTCCCGAGCAAGGTGCCGTTTTAGAACTGTAACTGAGGGGATCACTTTCACTACAGACGAGGTGGAGGAGCTAATCTGTTTTTTCATGACTTTTTTCATGTTGCTTGCGTTGTCGCGCAAAATAACATAAACACAGGATTCAGAAATATTCCACTTCGCAAGCATACCCTCGATTGATTCAGCTATAGACTTGCCAGTGTGCGAGCCGTGAAACTCGTTAGCCTGCAGCACTGCACTTTGAACAGTAAAAGGTGACGGCGTCACTGTGTCCAGCACCAGATGTGAGTAGTGAAGCTGATAGATCGCACGTCCTTTAGTTTACATGAAATGTGTTCACGTACTGTCTCATATAATTTAGCGAGCGGTGTTTCTGAGATATATTTGCGACCAGCCAAACTGTAACGGGGCTCCAAATGTTCAATTAAGCGGCGATAAGCAAAGCTAGCGGGCATAACTAGGTTTTGTTTATGAAAATGGTATCGGATCGGTACGTGGACTCAAATACTCGCCGATACGATGCCAGATTTTTTTGTGGTATCGGCAACATTTTCGATACTGGTTTCGGAATCGGAACAACTCTACTCACAACACAGGTTCTTGTCTCCAGAACCGTGGAGCCAGCTTAGATCAGCAGAGGAACAGCGACTCTGAACTTGAGATGAGTGCTGAAATACTGGAGGTCTACATAAAAATGAATGTTCAGGAATGAAGTAATTTAAGGAATATTTGCAGGTCAAAACCATCAACATTCACATTTTTTTAAATAAAAAGTGAAATATCACATGGTCGTAAGTATTCAAACCCTTTGGTCACTGTTAAGTAGAAGCAACCTTTGATTTAATACAGCCATTAATCTTTCCGGGAGAGATGCATCAAGTTTTTCACATGTGGATTTGGGGATTCATTCTCATTCCTCCTTTCAGATCATCTCCAGTTCTGTCACGTTTGATGGTGAACAGCCATTTTTGGTCTCTCAGTTGGATTTAGGTAGGGGCTCTGGCTATTCCATTCATGAACAGTCATGGAGTTGTCAAGGCACTCCTTCACTAATCATCCTGTGTGATTATGGTTATTGTCTAATAAGAAATTTAATCTCCCGCCCAGTCTGGAGAAGGTTTTCACCAGGGATATTTCTGGAGTACTTGGCCGCATTCATCTTTCATCGATTGCAACTAGCATCATCAGCTGAAAATACCCTTACAGCATGATGCTGCCATCACCATGCTTCACTGTTGGGACTGTATTAGAGAGATGATGAGCAGTGCCTGGTTTTCACCACAAATACCTCTTAGAATTAAGACCAAAAGTTTCATTACCCCAGAAGTTTTCTTTTTTTGAAAGTGTTGTTTTTTTGTAGTAAACTCCATGCAGGTTTTCATGTCAAAAAGATCTGTTGATGTTTGGCTTTCTACAACTTTTTCCCATCTCCCTACGTCACCTCCGGAGCTTTGGATTTGGCTTCTTTATGCCTCTCATTAAGACATTTCTCCCCCGATAGCTCAATTTAGCCAGACAGCAGTTCTAGGAAAGGTTCTGGTCTTTCCAAATGTCTTGCATTTAAAGATTATGAAGTCCAGGGTGCTCTCGTAAACCATAAAAGCAGTAGAAATGCATTTTTTTGCATTGTGAGCTGTATAGATGTATATAGATGTGTGTGTGGCTTTCCTAATCAAGTCAGAATAATTAAACAGATCTTCTTGAATGAAGGTGTAAAACCATATCAAGGATGACCAATGGACAGCACCTGAGGTTCATAGCAAAAGATCTTAGTACTTAGGGCCATGTGACAATTCATTGCTCTTTTTTAATAAATCTGTAAAAATGTAAACAATATAACAAAGAGTAAAAAAAGTAATGGAGACTGAATACTTAATGTACCCACTGTATGTACTGGTGGAACATGGGCAGGGGGGGGGGGGGGTTGGCTGGTGAGTTGTGATCATGTTCAGGTAAGTCATGGACAGATGGAGCTCTGACTTTGACAGAAGTTGTGAGGGTACAGTTTTTTTTTCAAGATTTGATGCACATCTTAGAAAGGCCATCCCTAAATTAGAAGTAAAATGTGTGGATATAAATATATCATTAGGGTTTGAGATCTTTTATTGTGGTGCCAAATTGTTCCGCAAGAATAATTTCCAATCATTCGTTAATTTCCTTTCTGTAAAACACATGAGACTTAACACTTTACAATCCCCCAAATGGTCTAGTGATCAAGCAATATTTCCACTTAAGAATGTCCCAGTGACCTTTTTCATTTCCGAGTTGCCGCTGGCAGGGTACTGAAAAGTTCATGCATTTAAAAGCATGTTTTCTCTGTGTTGTTTGTTTCTCAGGAGGTTTCAATACTGCTGTACACAGCACAATGACTCCCTGGTACAGAGAATAAAAGAAACAGAAACTGTCAAGTGCCATGTGTAAAATATTCATACGCACTGTGCAAAAATGGTAATATCATTAAAAAATGTTTTTATTCATAAACAAAGACAATCATGGTCTGAATCTTCAGTGATTTTTTTTAATACTCAGAATAAATATGTGTCATTAATTTAAACTTTAGTATTTAATACAACACCAAATTAAAAACCATGAAACCATAAAGTTACTATTTTGATAACATTCTAGAAAAGTAGTTCTGAAGGTCAAAATAATACCAGGCTTTCAACAGCACAGCTCCTGAGATCTGACCCTCTCACATCTGCTTGCACTCTAAGAACCTCTTCATCTTTCTTCCTTGAACCTCCTCGTCCACAAAAAGGAGAAAAAAACATTCTGCTCCATTGAACCATACTAAACCATTGATTGCATATTTAAAATGAAAACTACATGAAAATATAATTTTACAGGCATGTGTTTCTAAACTGACTCCACCTCAATGTCTTTTGTTCAGGTTGATTGTCATTTACGGTTTGTTTGTGTTCTTTACTTGTTTTAAATTGACTTTGGATAATAATGTCTGCTAAATGTGTAAACGTAGCTTAACCCTAAAATGCCTAAAAATCTAAGCATTAAATCTTAAATATATATAATTATATACTAACTATAATTAAATATAACGTCTAGGTTACCTTATGTAACCCCCGTTCCCTAAAGGAGGAAACGCAGACGAATGTCGAGTTCTTCGACTATGGGGGACTTACCGAACTTGGGAGGTGGTACATAGGTTTAACGGGCAAATTAATTGATTTGCGAGTGTAGATGATTAGCAATTAGCCGCTCTATAAGAGGAGCGCTTGCCTCTACACTCATTCTGCTTCTTCCGAGGAGCCGAACCTACTTACCTCTCGGCGCCTCAGATTCAGCGACTTGGGCGGCAGCATGGCATGGGAACGTCTGTGTTCCCTCCTTCAGGGAACGGGGGTTACGTAAGGTAACCTAGACGTTCCCATACAGTCGAGAATGCAGACAAATGTCGAGTTCTTCGACTACGAGGAACTTCTGACCATAACGCCATGCCTCAAGTCCATCCAGTCAGTCTGACTCTAAACTGTTAAGGTTAGGTATAGCCAGGTGTAAGACTGGAAGTCTCCTTCTGCCCCTTAGCCCAGGGTACTACAACTCAACCTGAAAAGGGAGGGGGTATGTAGAGAAAACACAGACTGGGCCACCCAAAGGGGGGGGCCCGAAGTCCGGACCCGAGTTCTGTAGGGGTCAGGCACAAAGGCAAAACCTTCACTTCTAGAACCTAGCAAAACTGACTGCTCCGCCCAGTCAGATGCCGCGTGGGGGGAGGATAGAGTTCACTGAAACCACAGTTAGGGGGTCATGAAAGAGGGAGTTCACCGAACCACCGTTAGGGTGTCGTGAATAAAAAATGGTCTGCAGGCGCAGCACATCCAAATCCGGGGTTGACCGAAGTCAGCTCCGGACCAGAGCCCTCATTTTCGTTGGAGTTGGGGATGAGGGAAAAGGATGTTCGACGGACCCATGGGAATGTGCGTCCATGGGTCATCCCCTACCTGTGCCAACGGGTTAGCTGCCACCACTCAGCACCGCCGACGGCACGGCACCTAAATCAAGGCTGTCGGGGCACAGATGTACCGCGACAGCCTGCTCCACCTGCGGAGTTGCCAGATACCTCCTCGCTGCGGCTTGCGCCAAAGTGGTGAAAGGGAAGGAGGTACGAACCCTTGCAGACAGGGGAGCCTGCCAGAATTTTGTAATCTGCTCATACACCTCCGGGAAGAAAGGTACAGGCGGTGCGCGGGGAGTATCCCGGCGCTTGCCATAGTACCAGTCATGCAACCGTGACGGCGCCGATTCAGAAGGTGGGGGCACCTCTAAATTGATCGCTGCCACGGCCTTGGAGAGCATCGCCGAGACTTCTGGCCCCGCCTCCGCTGCGACTGCGGAGGGTGGCAGAACGGAGTTGGAAGACGCGGAAGAAGGCGCCCCTTCCGATGCTGCGATGGACAGCAGATAATCTATAGGGTCATACTGGGACATCGGTGAAGCCGGAGCAACACCGAGCCCAGCAAACCGGACGGAACGCACATCCGCCGCGCGCGGGTGACGCGAGGGGTTCCCTGATGTCATTACCGCGGCGCCGTCATCTAAGGCCTCGGAGGAACTAGATCGGTTAAGCGGGGCAGCCGAAGCCGAAGTTCCGGTGCCTGCTTCCTCGAAAAAGGACCTCCTGTACCTTAGCGTGCGATTAGGGAGAGCGTTGCAGTGCACGCACTCTCGCCTCACGAGAGCAGCGCAGGCATGTTTGAAGCCCAAACACTCCACGCATTTCTCGTGTCCGTCCTTCGATGAGATGAACCCACCGCAGCCAGGAGAAACACAGATTTTACCCATCGTCGTGAAAAAGGACGAGTTCGGTAAATGTGAAGAGACTGACAGGCTCGAGCTGGAATCAGAAGGCGCAGCGGTTTTGGTGGTTGGCTATCTGGACTAGCACAAGACAACACCGTTCGTAGGTTAGCAGCATTAAGATATTTCAGCTTATGAGAAAAGCGTTGAAATTCCTCTTATAGAGCGGCTGATTGCTAATCATCTACACTCGCAAATCAATTAATTTGCCCGTTAAAACTCGGTACCACTTCCCAGGATCGGTAAGTCCCCATAGTCGAAGAACTGGACATTCGTCTGCATTTTAATAAATAAATAAATATATATATATATATATATATATACATATATACATATACATATATATACATATATACATATACATATATACATATATACATATACATATATATATACATATACATATATATATATACATATACATATATAAATACACATATATATACATATATATATACATACATATACATATATATATATACATATATATATATATATATATACATACATATACATATATATATATATATATATTAAAATGCCTAAAATTTAAGCATTAACAAGAAAATTCTTAAGCTCTTTTGGCTCATTACACTGAACAATCTTAAGTGACAAAATAAGTTATGAAAACCATATTTAGCACAAGACTTTTGTGTATGTGGTGTGTAACATATCTAGGTGTGTATGTGTGTAACAGAACGGCTATTTCTGTTGTTTTAGGCTGATATGGACAGATATCCTCCATCTTCTGCTCCTTCACAGCATCCACTGATTTCTGGCTGCTGCTTATTAAACTAAAAACATCTAATTGTTTATTTAATATCTGTTAACCTTTTCTTAATCTCTGTTGTTTATGTACTATTGTAATAATAATTGTCGTGACATTAATAGTTAAATGCTGCTGATTATGATGGAAGGTGTTAGAGATAACAGTTATAGCAAGGTCAGGTATTTGGAAAAAAATTGATAAATGAAATGATTGCTGTTAAAATCTATTAAGCTATCAGGACTTTATGAGTGTTTAAATGCAGAAACTTCCTGGTAACTGAGCTCTGAAGTTTATTTACACTGAGGGAGAATTAGATTCCTAAAGAAAAATCTGAGTCATGTCCGCTTCACTCAAAAAGAGTGACAGCAGGGACAGCCAATCACATGTCAGCAATACTGCCAGCAACAAATAGATGGATTTATAAAGAAGCTTAAGTTTTATTGGCTGTTTGTAAGTGCTCCCCCCCCTCACTCTCTCTCTGACACAGAAGCATACAAGACAAGAACCCACACAGAGCGAAATACATATTAGAATTGATTATTAATCAAGTCTTTCCAGGTCAAAGTGGTCAAGTCTGAGTCAAGTCATGAGTAATTAAAGTCCAAATGAAATGAATGACTCGAGTCCACAACTCCGTTCCATGGGGTTCTAACCACATTATGTTTGCTTTGCTAATGCAAAGACTGAGCCACACGAAAAAATGTAAAACGTGAAAATGAATGTGTTTTTCACTTTTGAAAAAATGTTTCTTTACTTGTAAAGTGATTGAATACTCATAAGATAATTACTTATTCCTTTGCCATGCACCGTTTAGCCTCAATATGCATGAGACAAATATGATCCCAACGATTAAGCTCAAGACTGGGGTTTCTACTGAAGCAGGGCAGGAACTAAAAGCTGCAGATCTGCAGCCCTTCAGAAAAGCCTTTCCTCAGGCAGGCTCTGCAGCATTGTCTGGCACTTTAAATACATTATTATTTGCAACAATAGCTACAAGAGATACAGGTGTATCAATTCTCTGATAGCTGTATATGAAGTTATTTAGAGTCCCCATAAAAAACTGGCAGCAGAATTCTTCATGTGGAATCCTTTGGAGGCAACAGAAGGCAGAAAAAAACTAAAAATAAAAAATGCTTAATAAATTCAATACTACTTATCTTCACAGTTGCTGACCAATCCGTGCATCATCCAACGTAGACATTAAACCACTACCCCTCCCACTTATTACATGTTTTGTTTGTTATTGAGATGATTTTTGAAAATGTAAAGATTTAAAGAACCTCCCAGAGCTGTGTGTTCAGGAGCTTCTCCAGTGAGGCAGGTTGTTGAGCTCATTAAACCTTAGTGCGGTGGGAACCATAGGGCTGTTAATGTATGCTAATTCTACAGCTGCTCACTAACAGAGGAGCCACTTTACCTCTGAACTCACTGCTTCATGCCAGATGCATAATTAAGAGCAAAAGAGCTGCTTTTACATTTAAGGGAAGAGTAATTATGCTTCCCTTCTTCATTATTTACTGTACTAATCATCTCTCTCAGCTCCAGTCAGCACCTCTTCTTGGTTTCCTGCCTCAGAAATATACATGCAAACATTAAGGCAAGAAGTGTTTAAAGGGGAAGGCTGATAAAGTTCACGCTTGAACAGAATTGTATCAAACTTGCTAGCCTTGGCAAAGAAATTAAGAATCGTTTCAAGAAATTCTGGTGCCAGACTCTGAGGGGTCATCAGTAAAACTGATGGGGTGACTAGGTGTGTGGCCAATTCACCTGCTTTGTTCATATAACTAAAATGTCTGTCAGACGATATCTACTTTTGAATAAGTGTACAATGAAACAGAGTATTACGTGCTGAACTGAAAATGGTGTTAAATAACTTCTGACAGGTCCAGTGGTCTGATTTGTACAGCAGTACCTTCTGATGCTGCCTGAATTTAAAAAGAAGAAAGGGAAGTTCACAGCTCAGAAGCATGTTTTTCTTTGTGGTCAATACATGTGTCTGCTGAAATGATTTAAAACATTAAAACATAAAAGTTTCGTTCACTCAATTTTGAATTTTCCTTGAATTCTAAGAAAGGTTAATGCACAAGGTAGAGGCAAAGAACCTCCTGAAGCAATAGTCAATTGCCTCCATACCCACTGTTACGAGGTAGCAGGGCTTATCAGCATTGCCAGGTGCCAACTTATTCGGCCTGCGCGTCATCCAAGGAGAGGAGTGTCATACTGTTCAGTGCGAAGAAGCTTAGTTTTTCCCACCACTGGTCCGGGAACCCACGCGCCACTGGAATGATCAGGGTGAAGGTACCCCGGAGCACTCCCAACGCAATTCCTGGAGATCACCACCATCTCTTGCAGCCGCTGAGTAACTGTTTTAATTATATGTGGTGCAAACATTTTATCAAAGTGCCCTAAACAGTGCCAGTGTGTCCGTGTCTCTTTTACCACCTGCTATACCACTTATTCACCACTTATGCACAGGAGTCTGCTGGTTTTCCAGCTCACTTCGGGCGAGTAAGTACATACGGGGGTACACTCTGGACAGGTCACCAGGCCATTGCAGGGGAACACACACAACCACTCAAACATTCACACCTAAGGAGAATTAAGATTAATGTTGGTTTAGAATTAAGATTGATGTTTTGGGAATTGTAGGGAGTATTTGAAGGAAACCCACTACTTCCAGGAAGGTCACTGGCAACCTTCTAACTGGAAGGCATGGCCCCAGCATAAACATAATAAAGTTATCAATAATAAATAATGAAAGTGTCAGTTGTTTTGTCGCTAAACCCACAACTCTAACCAGACTAAATAGTTCCATGTTCAAACTTGTTCTCCTGAACTGACATTTGGGTAGTAAGTAGAGTTTCATTAAATAAGAATCACACCAATTTTAGCAAAAATTCATATTATTTCATCAGAAAGAACACAGCCTAATGTAATAATGCAGTATGAGAAGAAAAATGGATGAGTTTAGCATGAAATATGCAACACACTACACAAAAATCAACAAATAAAGGCTTTCTGACACAAATAACACAAACTATTCATTGACGTTTAATCTTAACAATAACTCTAATTATAATGCATTGCAATTTGAGACTGCTGCTCACTCCTGTCAGCTTTCTGTGATGCTTGTTTTGCTGTTGCTGTCTGTCTCACATCTGTCCAACTGTCTTACAGTGTGTACAAATTCTCTGTTAGTCCATCTTTTCTTCCTCGCTCTATCCCATTCAAGGGGCAACTTTCTGCTTTCCCTCTCGATGCGTAAAATGAACTGTGGTGCATTTGTTCTGGGTATTTCTTACGGTTATTGAAGAATATGACTTGTTCTGCGGTTAATTGTACTAATAGACCATTTAAATCTGGTTTGAAACTAATACAATGTGTGTACATAAGAATCATAACGTACATCTTTGTTGAAAATGTAACCATATATCAGAATTTAACTAACAGTGACATTCGAGTCTCAGGTTTAACACTTCAGCCACTCAGACATCTTTGCTACATCCACTTTCCTACTTTGTGGATTCTTTTCCATTTTTGCCGATTACTGGTTAGTGACACTCTTTCATGAAGGTTACAGTTGGTGACGCCCACTCTAAGCCTCATTTGTCAGAAACCTATGGGTGACAATTTGTCCATGTTATATACAGTCAATGGTCGCATTACTTGGAGGTCACTCAATCGCACAACCTTCACACGTCCGATTACACAACCCAAAAGTGATGTGTTCAACTGAGTTATTTTGTTAATGAAGTGTCAATTACAAGAATGTTAATTCCTCTTTATCAACCCTCAGAGGAAGCTGCTGGTGAGTGTGTAGCTGAAAATGTATGACTGCTTTATATTAACTTCTAAAACAATTCCCTTTTTTGCTTCAGTTCTAGGAATTTAGAAACTTTCATTCAAAGTAGATTTTCAAAAGTTCAAATACCATCCCAAACTTAACAGTCGGACACATATTAAAGTGCCAAATGATACAACAATAAAGCAACTTTTGTGTAATACTATTTAAAACATTTCTGAAAATGAAAATAGTTGGAAGTTCCTGGACAAAACCCTTGGTGTCAGTTCACAGTCAACAAATGGTCAATATTTAAAGAACTTTCATATAATGGCTCGGAAGCCAAACAAACATTACTTTATTATGTGACCAACAGAGCAAAATGAGGCTTTGGTGTCTTGAATGTCTTCTATGTGACGATTAAATGATGTTAACATAAAAGAACATCCTCACAAAGGTTTCAATAGTGTGTTTCTTCTGAATATCCAGTATAACTTCTGTGTGGGTGGGTTTAGATCGACCCTAGATGGGGTCATGCTCATCTAGACATATCACTCTAATTCCATTCCATGACATCTTGTCCTCACTTATTTTTTCAAATTGTACAAGACAAAACCAGAAAAAGGGCCAAAGTCCATGACCATCAAACCCCCATCCGCTTATTCCCCCACCGAAGATAAATAACAACCTCTCCATCAAAGACATTTCAAATAAAGATATTTAAAACAAGACAAAAATGGCAAAAACATTTATTTACTCCTTATTTATTGAACATTAATCAAAGAAAATATACTGTGAATGTTCAGGTTATACATGTATTTATTGAGGCATTTTTGACAGGGTTGTTCAATAATCACAAATTTCTGATGTTAACAATACTGAATGTTATAAATTTCTCTCTGTGAGCAGTGATGTGTGGGCTTGATTTTGGTCATAATGTAGCAATTTAGAGTGAATTTGCTAACCATTTTCTAGTCAAAATATGTTTGGGGTTTGGCACTTTGGCACAGACGGTCCCTAAGCAATCCTGTCTCAGTTTGATGCACATACACACCATTATATTTCAGCAATGCTGGAGAAAGAAAATTTTCTCTAAATAGAGTTAAAATGCAGATTAAACAGAGGGTGTTCACCATGCACACACAGGCTGCACTCACATAGCTCAATGCAAAAAAAGACGGTCACATTCTGTGATCAGCAAAGTGGACTCAGAATTAGAAAACCAGACAGTAAACCACTACAAACAACAGAGGGATGCTCAAAGGATGCTCTTCATTTTGAAGTAAGTACAGAGAACCCAATACTCAGAGAATGACAGAGGCCTGAATACTAACTCTATGATGGGTTTTGGTCTCAGTCTTCAAGCAGCACATGCTCAGAGGCAGCAGAACACCAGGTAGCTAGGAGCTAGCAGAGCCGTGGAAGGCTCCCAGTTCCTGACAAACTCTGTCTTCAGAATTGGGTAGAGAGAATTAACTCACAGCTGGAGAGAATTAAAGCACCCCAGAAAGGACAAGACTGAAGACTGGATGAGACTGAAATGAAAGGATCTGACAGGGAAGGGAGAGAGAGAGGGGTTTAAGAAGAGATTTTGACTAGAGTCCAATGCATGGCAGGTGGTTTCTACTCAGACAAACAGCAGCTGAATGAAATGAGAATGCACTTACACTGGGGATGGGGATTGGTTTGTGCTGAATTTAATACATAGCAGATAATGTGCCATATGTAAAGGTTGACACAATAAACTCTGTTAACTACCACAATCTTCCGATTGATAAAATGCTGTTTCATTGACAGGTAATAGCTGGAGAACATCAGAAGATCTGAGCAAATATCTGAGCAATTGCATCCCACCATTATATGATCTCATCCATCTCCAAGATGCACAGTACAAATCAGATCTTCCCACATCTGCAATAAACAATGGCTTATTGACATATAATTGCAGATAGCGGATGGTGAACTGTTGCTTTAACATCATTTGGACAAATAGTGCCGTTAAACAAGGACATAGGCTCATGAGTATAGGCTGCCATTTCATTGGATTGCTTCATCTCTGTCATTCTCTCTCTCACTCAATCTTTTACAAACACACATAGAGGTCCATTAGTTTCTCAAATGAGGGCCTTGCTCGCGTCTGCCATCCTGGCCCATAATCACCCCATCAGCGAGAGCGGTGAGCAGCGAGCTAATAAAGCAGTGACCACCAGGAGCGATGGCCTCTTCACAGCCATCAGGCCTGAAGAGCAAAGCACCAGGGTCAGAACACCTTTTCACACATTGCCTCCATCCCACTCGTTCAGGGCTTTATAACACCATCTATTTTCGCAAGCCCTTCGGTTCTCAGGGGAGAAAGCCTTTTGCAAAAACGTGTAGCTGACATTTTGTGTGTGACTGATGTGCTGTTGTGTGCAGTATGTTTGTTTTTCACTGCTGGACTGAGAACCATGCAGCATGATGCCATTAGATGTGAGTTTTCCATCAGTGTTTGCTTGCATTATCATAAAGATACACTAACCAACTTCGCTTTTAACCATCATTTACCCATGCTAGAATGTTAAAAAATATTTAATGTTTGGTTTATTCTGTTGCGAATAAAAGAAAATTATCTGAACATAGTGTTAAGATACTATATACATCAATGGCTAACGGTCATTGCTCAAAATATCAACAGATCAAAAGACAAGAATGTAGTTGGAAAAAATTATGGTACAGGCTCTCTTCTATTACCTATTAGTCAATTATTTTATATTGTGTTTTAATTGAGGTGAAGGAGTTCCTTGAAGGGGGTATTCAGGCTCAGCTGCTATCTGGGTTGAGAGATAGAGGAGAGGAGTTAGCATCTGTATTTGTTGGGAGTGGAAGCTCAACTGGCTCGTGTTCTCCTCTCTCTTCTGTGGGTGCGGTGATTGCCAGCAGCTGAGGCTGGGCGGCGGCTGATTGAGGGCTCCAGGTGTGTGTGGTTTGTGCCAGGACAGCGATGAATGGAATGGACAGCCGTCACTCTCTCCGCCCCCAAACTATGTCCTGGTCCATCCTTAATACAGATTTGGCATGATGAGAAATTAAGGGAGGGTGGGGAGTGACCCCCGACACTCTTGCGTATCCATCCCAGATCAGAGACAGTCCATCGGTGTTCGCGTTGGCCACCCTGGCTCGGTGGTGGACTTCAAAATGGAAGTCCTGGAGCGCAAGAAACCAGCGGGTCACCCGAGCATTGGCCTCTTTAGCTCTCGCCATCCACTGGAGGGGTGCGTGGTTCGTGAGGAGGGTGAACAGCCGCCCAAGGAGGTAGTACTTCAGCTCCAGGACTGCCCACTTGGCGGCCAGGGCTTCCTTCTCGACAGCTGCGTACTTCGTCTCGGCTGGGCTCAGCTTCCTACTGATGTAGAGCACAGGGTGTTCCTCACCTTCCTGGACTTTCAACAGTACGGCTCCCAACCCTGTGTCCGAGGTGTGCGTTTGGAATAGGAAGGGGCAGCTAAAATCCGGCGCTCGCAACACTGGCTCGGTGGTGAGGGCTGTCTTGATGCTGCGGAAGGTCTTCTCCAGCTACGGACTCTAGGCCACCTTTTCCGGCTGCCCCTTCTTGGTAAGTTTCTTAATGACTGTATACAGGCCTTGCCACTTAGCCAGGAATTTATATGCGGAGGTAGGGACCAGCACTATCACTCAGTCTTCCGGTTGGAACTCCCGGGGTTGGGCTGCCCGGTTAAAGGGGCGTTGTTGGGCCTGCTGCACCTTCACTAGGTGTTTCCAGACCAATTCAATGACTTGCTCGATCTTCTCGCACATCTGGGTGATGTGCTCAACCACAGGGGCTGACTGCCAAAAAGCAGCTCGAAAGGGGTGAAGCCACTCGATGCTTGTGGGACTTCTCAGATGCTACACAGGACATATGGTAACATCTGGTCCCAATCCTTTCTGCCGTCGGCTGCCACCTTCTTGAGCATCTGTTTCAGGGTTTGATTGAATCGCTCTACTAGGCCGTCAGTCTGAGGATGGTAGACAGAGGTGTGGACTTTCAGCAGCCGGCAGAGGTCAGCCATGGGCCGGGACATAAACGGGGTTCTCTGGTCAGTCATTATCTGGCTGAGGATGCCTACCCGGCTGAACAGCATGAACAGCTCTTGCGCGATGTTCTTGGAGGTGGCCTTTCGGAGAGGAACAGCTTCGTGGTACTAGGTAGCGTAGTTCACAATGACCAGAAAATTTTTGTGCCTCCAAGCAGACTTCGGCCCCACTAGGTCCATTCCAATGCGCTCAAAGGGCACCTCGATGATGGGCAGCGGGAAGAGTGGACTGGGGGGAGGCATACGAGTCGAGGTAACTTGGCAGGTAGGACACGCATGGCAGAAAGCCTTAACCTCTCCATCGAGGCCTGGCCAGTGGAACCGGTCGCAGATTTGTTTGGTGGTATTCGCAGCTCCCAGGTGGCCAGCCATCAGATGCTCGTGCGCCAGCTCCATCACAGTCTTAGGGACCACCAGAAGATGTTTTAGCTCCCCCCTTCACTCAGCAACACAGTATAGCAGACCTTCTTTGATGATGAAGTGCAGGAGAGGATGGGGCCCTGGTTGTAGGTCCTGTCCTTCAGCCACCTGCACTTCAGTCCAACAATGCTTTAAGCGGTCTCTTGCGGACCCACCCTCTCTCCCGCTATCTGTTGTTAGAAGTGCAGACTTGTGGGTGATTCTTCGTCTTGGTTTCCTGGAAATCACCTCTAAATTGATCGCTGCCACGGCCTTGGAGAGCATCGCCGAGACTTCTGGCCCCGCCTCCGCTGCGACTGCGGAGGGTGGCAGAACGGAGTTGGAAGACGCGGAAGAAGGCGCCCCTTCCGATGCTGCGATGGACAGCAGATAATCTATAGGGTCATACTGGGACATCGGTGAAGCCGGAGCAACACCGAGCCCAGCAAACCGGACGGAACGCACATCCGCCGCGCGCGGGTGACGCGAGGGGTTCCCTGATGTCATTACCGCGGCGCCGTCATCTAAGGCCTCGGAGGAACTAGATCGGTTAAGCGGGGCAGCCGCTAAGGCCTCGGAGGAACTAGATCGGTTAAGCGGGGCAGCCGAAGCCGAAGTTCCGGTGCCTGCTTCCTCGAAAAAGGACCTCCTGTACCTTAGCGTGCGATTAGGGAGAGCGTTGCAGTGCACGCACTCTCGCCTCACGAGAGCAGCGCAGGCATGTTTGAAGCCCAAACACTCCACGCATTTCTCGTGTCCGTCCTTCGATGAGATGAACCCACCGCAGCCAGGAGAAACACAGATTTTACCCATCGTCGTGAAAAAGGACGAGTTCGGTAAATGTGAAAGACTGACAGACTCGCTGGAATCAGAAGGCGCAGCTGTTTTGGTGGTCGGCTTTCTGGACTAGCACAAGACAACACCGTTCGTAGGTTAGCAGCATTAAGATATTTCAGCTTATGAGAAAAGCGTTGAAATTCCTCTTATAGAGCGGCTGATTGCTAATCATCTACACTCGCAAATCAATTAATTTGCCCGTTAAAACTCGGTACCACTTCCCAGGATCGGTAAGTCCCCATAGTCGAAGAACTGGACATTCGTCTGCATTTTAATAAATAAATAAATATATATATATATATATATATATACATATATACATATACATATATATACATATATACATATACATATATACATATATACATATACATATATATATACATATACATATATATATATACATATACATATATAAATACACATATATATACATATATATATACATACATATACAGGAGAGAGAGAGAAAGAGAGAGAGAGAGAGAGAGAAAGAGAGAGAGAGAGGAATGTTTAATGGTGACACAGGGCCGAATCTTAAGTGACAAAATAAGTTATGAAAACCATATTTAGCACAAGACTTTTGTGTATGTGGTGTGTAACATATCTAGGTGTGTATGTGTGTAACAGAACGGCTATTTCAGTTGTTTTAGGCTGATATGGACAGATATCCTCCATCTTCTGCTCCTTCACAGCATCCACTGATTTCTGGCTGCTGCTTATTAAACTAAAAACATCTAATTGTTAATTTAATATCTGTTAACCTTTTCTTAATCTCTGTTGTTTATGTACT